>JAEIIU010056964.1:0-37708 GCA_018874675.1 Drosophila baimaii | reverse complement strand
AATCTGTTATAATAAGTAGTAAATTATCTGCAAGGGTATATAAACTTCGGCTACGCCCGAAGTTAGCTTTCCTTTCTTGTTCTTTATCTATTTGGTTCTCTTTGGATTCCATTGTGTTGGGTCTGGGTAATTTCTGGCACGTGTGAAGAGATATTTATTAGACGATGACATGAAAGCAAGTCAATCGAGGTGGGCTATGACGCTGGTGGAAGGTTCTTAAAGTTCTTGACATATATACTTAGATTGTTTATCTACGCTCTATGATAATCAAAGGATTGTTTCAAATTTAATTATAATTATCAGTAACTTTAATTAATTCCAAATTAATTAGATACTTACTTACTTCCTTACTTCTCAATTAAGGTATTAGCATTACCTTACCTCAGATTTCCTTTCATTCCATGTAGTTAATAATTAATTAACACTCTCCTAGGTAATTACTCTTTCGCTTACCTTACCTTTCAAACTAATATTAGAATTATCGATTTGTATACCCTGCAGCGGGTATTCCCATTTTGGACTGGAATTTGTTATACCACAATGAATATATGAATAGATAAGTAGATGTATTCCTGACTTAGTAACTTTTGTGGGACATTTTTTCTGATTTTTGATGATATGAACTCATAAGAGTGTCTTTCTCGCCGTTGTGTCGGATGATTTTAATCTGTAGTGCATACGCTTAACTGTTTTGGGAGAGACAAAATGCTAAGCTCTCTCAGAGTGCTTAGCTGCACTTCCTCTCTCTTTCGCTACTCAGTGTTGTAGTTGCTCTCTCGCATGCCAAGAGAGAGCGATAGGGCATGCACATACTTACTTGAGCAGAAAGTGTTCCGCAAAGCAAGCGGTGTCAAGAGACCAAAGTCTGTTCTCGGACTTAAACCGATATTTAGTTATTTCTGTACTGTTCCGGTTACCCAATTTGAATTGTATAAATTTCGGGTAAAGTTTCCTGCACTCTTTTTGCTTACTCCCTGATGCTGTCGATTCGAGTTTTATTCAACGTTTCATGTGGTTGACCATACGAGTCGACGAGTGGGTTTTTCGGGAAGGTCCGGCCACGTATAAATTTGATTTACTAATGAAGGGAAAGTCCAGTGGAGGGGCAAACCAGGGGCGAGAGCATATGAAATTTTAAGTAGTTTTTTCGCTTGGCACTTGCGGTTTGTCTTGCGGGTGTTGGGAATTGCGGTTGCGATGAGAACCGCAGGGCCGCAGTACGAACTGCACATCCCAGATCGACGGACGATTTAAATGGGCCAAGTGAGGGCTGAAAGGGATTTCGGACATGTGTCCAAAGTGGATTTCGCAAGAGAAGCGAAAATTCAAATTAAAACCAACAAAGTTGGCCCGAAGTTGCGAATTGGATTCCAAACACATAAGTTCGCACCGCAAAGGGTTGGCAAGTAATTAATTAACTCTGTCTTAGGTTTTTGTAGTTCATCTATATTTACTTTTCGGCTTTTGCTTACACTCCGAGTATTTAATTTTGTTTTTGTCACATTTCTTTAACTTAGCTAACGTTTCCATTGATATTTATGCTTAATTCTGTTAGCCTAGCACAGTTTAAACTCTTTTATTTTCTATGATCTAATGTGTCTTAGGACTAGCATTACCTTCTGAACACTTGGCTCAGAAATTGTAGCTCTACGCAGGACCTTTGGCCAGTTAAAACGGCATTTTAAACGTAAACTTTGATACACTTACAGTAGTATGTAATCTATATACAATAACGGAATGATCTTTGGGTTTAACCATAATATTTTATACACTCGCTCTATTATGTCACGAATACACTCTATGTACAATGTTTACTTACAGTACCAATTATTACTATGATATCTGTTTCTTATTTGGAGAATATTTTCGCTACAAATATTTAGCTACTAAATTGTCCGAGTCTTTTTGAAGTTACTTTAAAATAGGGTGTAGGTTTAACTGTGTTGCCAGGTGTCCAAGAACACACTTCATTTTGAGAAAGACCGCAAACATATGTTACGTTATTATTACCCAGGATTTTATTTATATTTATGTTAATAAATGGAAGGCAGGGTCAAAATGATAATGTCAACCTTCTTGAACATCAAACCATATGCGAATCATTTAAGTCCCCCGAAGTCCCTATGATATTTTGCTTAATATTATATATTTAATGATATAACAAGGGATATGCTATTGTTTTTGCTTAGTTCTTAAGATTCCAGATGTCACTTAAGCTTAAGATTATATATGCACAGCACCTTAACAAGAACAGAAGAGACTTGTGTTAGTTTTAACGTACACTGAAATTCTCGGATGATGCAAATTTACATGATGTGGAAACTGAATGCATATATTGTAAAAATAAAATATGGTGTTGTAGCTAAAACAGAATAGTTCAGTGTTTGTCTCCTAACTCCAAGCGGGACCTGTATGCCGTAGGTATTTACACCTACAGCCAGACTCTCTCATTTCCAGCTGCGGATTTAGACACAGCTCTCGGGCACTCGCTGCGTCATCAGGCAGTCCTTAATCGCATTTATGTTGATGTTGTCATCCAGGTCCTGCGAGGAGTTGCACGACGTGGTGGCCGTCGTTGTGGAGGTCGTGTTGTTGGCCACGCCCATGACGCCCATGACGCTGCCAGTGCTGCCCAGCAGCAGGCTGGAGCCGGAATGGTGCTGCTGCTGGTGGTGAGGCAGGTGGTGGTGCTGCTGCTGCTGCTGGAGGTGCTGGTGCTGATGGTGGTGCCTGTTTAGCGTGGCGCTGGCCGCTCCTGGCGGGTGGTGCAGCCGTCCGCTGGCGTAGGCGTTCAGTATGTAGCCCCCGCCGCTGCCGAGGCCCGGGGGCAGGGTGCCCACTCCGCTGCTGTGCACCGGCTGCAGATGCGCCGCCAGCGTGGCGGTCGAAGACAGCGACGTGGGCGATCCGACCGCGCCCATGCCCATGCCCATGCCCATGCCCAGGCCCAGGGGCTTGCCGAGGCTGCCCAGCATGCTGCTGCTGGGCGAGATGACGGTGCTGCTGCATCCGCCATTGGCCGCCGCCACCGCCGCCAGCAGCTGCGCCCGCTGCGCGTTGATTTGATTGTAGGTGACAGTCGCATTCGCCGCTTCGCCGGACAGCATCGCCGTCGTCAGGGGCACCACCTGTGGGGCAGAGCAAAGAAGACGAAGGTACACTCAGAGTTAAACAGCGCTACTTTGTCATTAACTTATTGGAATATATATTATAGAGCAATGTAAAAAAGAATATATACCTAAATATATAGAGTATTATCTGGCAAAAACATAGAGTATACAATATAATGTGGAAATTCCTTTTTAAACAACATTAAATTTAAATTTAAATGGTAAAGGTAATTAACTCGAATGAAACAACTTACTTCTCCCCAAAATCGGATGACTATCTAAGAATTTCAAATCATTTTCGTTTTGTCGAGATCTGCATCATAAGTTTTTATAAAACCATTTTTAAAAACCTTCTTTATTAAATGCATTATTTAAAGAACAGTTTAAGAATATGTAAAAACGGCGTTTTAAAAAATAGTTCATGTTAATTTTTCTTTATTTTATGGTGACCTTTTTTTTAAGAGTCTCTAATTCACTTGTGATTGTCCTTAAGAATCACGTAATGATTTCTTGTTGTGTTCAAGTGCAGGTGGAAGGCATTCACATGGAATCTTGTCTGTTCAACCATTCAGCATTTTTCACAAGAAGATAATCAAGTTATTCTGTCAGGTATATATATAATGATATATGTATATAATAATATAATTCTGCATATAGTATATACGTATATTATAAGTACATAGCAGAGTTGAAGGCAATTACATAATTGATTCATTTGCATGTTATGCCATGGTTGCCGTAACGGAAAAAGCATTTGATTATCATCAATACAAATACAGATTAGGCAGTAATTTAAATGCCTGTTATACTGGTATATATAATAAAAATAAATATAATAAATGCAAATACAAATAATATTTTTATGGGTTTTACACCACTTTTGCGACCTCACAACATGGAATAAAAACAAATGTTTTTTCTGATGAATTTCTAGGTCAACATGAAAAATTTGTAAATTGTTTATACAGATCCTTCGCTTGTTAATGAAAAACAAGACAAAATATTACAAAAATGGTGGAGATATGAGTCATTTAGTAGAACCCTTTTTTGAAAATCCTTTCGGATGGAGTAAATAATTTTAAGATAATGGGAATGGAAAAATATTAAAAAACAAAAAATGCAGATACTTATGCCCAAATTATAGTTTTAAGTTTAAAAGTGCATTATTTTTTAATTAAAGACTTTAATAAAAATATTATATGTATGACGAACATTGAAGAATGACTTTCAGAGTAGGTGGTAAAAGTTGGTGCCAACTTGATCGTGTAAGGCAAATTTTCACGCTACGAAAAAGGCATTTCTAAAACACTACATTATGTACTTATAATAATTGTTCATCAGCACTTTTAATTAATTTAGTAAACTCTTATTAAATTAAATAATACTAAAATATTATTATACAATATGTATACATATAATACGAAATATGAGAAGTGCCTTGTCATATGCGGTTCTTGTTTAATTAATGGCTCTTTAAATGCATGGATGTACTCTGGAATATAACGATTCATGGTCCTCTCGAGGCTATTCAATTACCTCCAATGATTATACCAAAATACTCGTGCTTCAGTTAGAAAGTCCAAAATGCAACGAAAAAATCCTTGTTATTTGGCGCTTTTATTTTTCCGGCTGGCAAAGCGAAATGAAATTCTAATTGAAATCTCTCAGCGCACTTTGCAGGTGCCGGAGAGGGGCGCTGCTGCAAACTGGCATGTTCGGCTGTTATGGCTGGCAATATTTAAAATTATTTAATTAACGAATTGAGTTATGCTGCGATTGCCGGCCGCCCAGGACGAGAATCCGCCCACCCGACCGCATTTTAAGCCTGACCGGAATGGTAATTTAAATGTAATTGAAATCTGCGCAGAAAATCCCATTTACAGAATGAAACAAAAATTCTCTTTCAGCTCCAACTCCGGATCCGATTCGGGCTCGGATTCGGATTCTGAATCAGATTCGGATTCAGATACTTTGTTATCGGTGGGCTGGGGGCTGGGGGGCTCTGTGTGCACTGCGGCGTAGGCCGATTGGGGGGCGAAAGGGGGTGGAAACCGCAGCGTTGGCTGATTTCCCAGCTACTTCTGTTTCGGCTTTTTTCTGCATTGCAAATTGGTTCGGTTTCGGGCCGGATCGACGGGTGTGGGCTAATGTTTTTGGCCAGATTAGTGATATATATACATATATTCGCGGACTGGCAGTCAATTGGTCATGGCCGCTGCATACGGCCATTTCCCGGCTCTAATCTCGTTCGCACAGCTTATGGTAATGGCTTTCGGGGATCTCGGCCGTTGTCAACGAATAAAAGAGATATATATACACACACATAGGTATTTGAATATTCATATGTGGCATATGCCGGTCCGGGCGGGGGCTGGTCATAAATAAATTCTAATTGCGAACTTAATGAAATGAAAATAAATGTGTTTGGGCCGACACTCTAATCTCGAATGAATGGTGGGCGAAAAAATATGAATATTGGCAAAAAGTGCGGAAAATACTGAAAAATAAAGGCTGAGTGCCAGTGAAATTTGTGCGTCGCTTATCAAAATGGTTTTTGCACAATTAATTTATCTTTTAAAATTGAATTTCACCATAGAATTTAAAAATCCTTTTTTCTGAAGTGTCTACTATACACCAGGTGCATAACTCACTTCGCCACACCTGTTGCCACTCGTGTAGCCACTCCATCCATCAGCCAGAGAACCAACCGAAAAATTTGCTGTAGCTAGACAAGACTTATTCACGGATTCGTGCTCAATGCGAGTGCCGGGCAAAATTGATTGATTACGGCCCACTCAACATGATATATTGTGTTTTAAAAATCTCGCAATTACCTCGGAGACCCCCGACCAACCACGCTGCACGTTATCCCCTGATTTAGCCAATGGATTTTTATTTATAACCTGAGTGGCAGTGCAAGGAGTGGGCAACGAGCGAGTGGGAAATTCGAAGGAGCCGTGACAGTTTAAAAGCTTTTTTTAATACAGCCGGGTGTCCGGGGAGCTTTTGGCTTCTGACTGTGAAGTCCGAGACGGGCACCGACTGGTGGAGCCGGAGCCGGATTCTACTGGCTGCTGGCTGCTGGGTGCCGGTGGCCCGGGCTTCTGTTTAGCAATTTGACAATTTGAGTAGTTGATTGCTTTCAGTGCAGCAACCAGATTGCCAGGACAAAGGGACAACCGGCCCACGAAGCCCGGACGAAGTAGCCCAGTAAATACGAACCACAACTGACAACTGACAGACGTTAAACGGTCCAGCTGAGCCAGCCAGGATTCATGGACAATCTGGACTACCTGGCCCGCCCACGGACACGACACTCACAGGCGGACAGTTCGTTGGCAACAAAGCTGGCCAAATCAAATTGCATTAGGAAGAACAATGCAAAAGGAATTGACTTTTTTCATTCAGCAAAAATGAATGAGTTTGGCACTTTTTAATTATTCGGCTGGTGAAACTGGCTCATTAATCATTTATGTATTTCACAATGGTAGTTTTCATTGAAATTACAAATGTAATTTGAATAATAACTGTTTGACTATATTCAGTGCTATCATGGGAAGGATCAGATTAAGTTAATAATTAAAACTTTTTTATTACGACTGCTGGAGTATAAGTCTTAGTAGGTTCTTCTTTACAAAGAACTAATATTCTATGTCTTAATGTTTTGTAATTTTTAAAATAATATTAAAAAGATAATTAATATAATAATAATAAACTAAAAATAATATAAGCTTTTATTGTAATCTGCAGTTTATATTTTCAAAGATATAATAACTAAAAGTAATAACTAAGTAAAAATTTGCAAGAAGCTTAGCTATATTAAGAAAAGAAGTTAAAATCGATTAATATTTGAAGGTTAATCTATAAATCGATATTTTATCGATAAATACCTATTCTGCTTGATATTTGAATGTCGATATATGATATGTCGGACCAATATTATTAGTAAAACAGTCAAAGAATTCACATAATATTTTGTGGATACTTTTCCATGATTATTTAAAGTTAAGATGCGATATATTTCGATGTTCTACATTTCGATATATAAAATCTACGACATTTTCGATATGATATTGAGAACGATAATTTTATCAATCTGCTAGATGTTCTCTTTGCTGGATTTTAATGAAGAATTTTCTTATAATAAAAAAGTCCTGCTGAAATCGGTTTAGAATCGAAATCAAAGGCACTCAAAAGTATGCTAGTAAATATTCCTGGGTAACTGATAGTTTTGTACTCACATTGCCATTGGGTGACCACTTGGAAACACCTGCCGCCGTCCCGCCACCCGCTGACGTGGCTGCTGCAAACTGATGGACATCCGTGGCAGACGCTCCTGCTCCCGCTCCCGCGCCCGCTCCAGTTCCTGCAGATGGTCCTGCTCCTACGGATGCTCCTGCTGACGCTGCTGCTGCTGCTGCTGCTGAGGATGCGGCTGTGTGGGCCGCCGTGGGGGCCACCACAGCGGTGGAGGTGCTGCTGCCCGTGGCGGTGCCGGCGGTGGTGCTGCCCACGTTGGAGGCGTTGCTCCCGCTGCTGCCGGCGCTGCTGCCGCCGACTGCTTGATTGAAATTTATTGATGAGCAGCCACGTTCGGTTCGTGGGAAGGCAGTGTTAGATTGGCGGGTTCCGTCGTTAAAATATTTACGGTTAAGGGAAAATTGCATTGGTTGATTGGATTGGATCGGTTTGGTTTGGATTGTTTTGGTTTGTTTTGGTTTGTTTTGGGTTTGGGCGAAGGTCGTATTGTTGTTGTGTTGATGAGATTGATTACGATTGCGAGTCACCAAAGAACAAAGACGCCGGATGTGCAGAAAGCGAATTGCCATTGCGATTGCGGGACACATGAAAGTAAATGTCAGAAAAGTGGCCATAAAATTTGATTAAAGTTTAATGTCCGAAGTGCACACTAAAAAAGAAGCTTGGCTCTTGGCTCCGTTGGCGGACACTTGAATCACTTGACTGGCATTAAATAAGGAGAGCCACAATTGAGCTATTCTGCCATGGCGACTACTGGGTGCCCTGCTCGCTAATAATAACGAATGGCAAAGTAATTTGTAATAAATATTTTCTACACTTAATTTACTTATTTCTTTACTTATATCCCCAAATCAATCATCTATAATTGTATGGGCTAAGCTCTGCTGAGCCAATCAGCACAAGCTCTCGACTATTTAAACATACTCTCAGTCAGTGTTCCCACAAAGTGTCAGCCACTGTTTATAATCTTACCATATTGCGATGGTATTACGTCCGGATCACGTTCGTCCTCAACCAAATCCTCGGATGATTTCGTTTTTATGTCCGTGTGCTGCCATCGTGGCTTCTCCAAGTTGCCGCCCTGCGTGGAGAACGGCCAATGACAAAATAATACGTACATTAATTGCTCGGAAAATGTCCGGGAATGTGTGCTCCCAGATCCAGCTCAGTGGGGAACCCACTGACTCCCCCACACCCAACTCACCTTGAAGACGTCGCCGGGCTGGGCGGTCACTCCGGCGGTGGTGGCTTTTCCGCCATGATGACGATTGCGCCGCAAATTGTGCACAAATGTCACCACGAATATTCGTATCGCGATGGCCACACCAATAATTATGATGGTCAGGACACTGCCGACAATCACCGGCGACAATGTCAGTGTTACATCGTCGTCTGTTTGTTGTTATTCGCGTAATTACAGGTTGACAATCGCCGTTCATAAATCATCATCGTGTTTTAGATAGATTGCCATCAAGGCAACGCCAACGAGAACGAGAACGCCAACGCCATCGCCAACGCCATCGCAATGGCACATATCCACGCATCAAATTGATTGCCGATGGAAGTGGTAGTTAAGGCATTCGGTTCCGTCGGTTAAATTTGTCGGCAGTTGACGGTTTTATTTTTAGCGTAGAGAAAATTCACATGAAAATGGAAAGAGCAGAGAGCGCACATATATGTCACGAGTTATAAGAGGCAGCCATAGGAAGGAGGCGATTAATCATTAATTGGATGGAAGGACAGTGGCAGGCAGGATACTCAGCAGCCAAAATATTAGCTCTAAAAATAACTTTAGCTCAGATTCTTTGATTTCTATTTGATTTGGGTTTGCAACAAGATACTTGATTTGCTCTATTACTCTTTAATTATATTTTATTCAAAGACCTTGCTAGTGTACCAGTTAATATGTGACCTTTTTAATAGTAAGAGATAGTCGTACTATTAAGGTGGGTTTTGAAAAAGATCCTATAAGCTTCAAGATGCGTAACGCGCATACATTGAATAGCATATGACGTCACGAATCTTGGCGCTGGTTTTATAACAAAATTTTAAGAAAGCCTGTAGAGCAAGCCAAAAATGTCCAAATTAAATAGAATTGTGTGGCGTTCCTCATCTTATTTCTTATATGGTCTTTGGTTTCGAGCACTGCCACTCTGGTCCCACTGTTCAAAGTCTGGCTTGTCAAGAAGTAATTTTACACATATTTTACGCCTTCGGATGATGGAAGGAAGCCGGCTGCAGGCAGGCATTTTGATTGCGTAAGCACTGCAGATGACTGGCGGAGGAGCTCACCTGTCAGGTGTCACATGCATAGGACGGGCCAGGGACAGGAGTTGGGAGCGAGGCCCATTTCCTGCATGGGATTAATGCAAGCAGGCAAATCAAAGACAGGGCCAAAGAAGCCCAAGTAATTCCCCATCTGATGAGAGATGAGCGAGCGTTGGAGCAGGGACCGGCTGCTTGTCAAAGGCACCGCCGCCACTGCCGCCAACGCACTCGGGCATCCGCTCAAGCATCCATCCATCCGACCATCATCCATCAATCAGGGTTTGCGAATTGCTCGTTTTTCGGCGACGCCATATGGCGGCTGGTAGTGCCACTCACCTGTCTTGTAAGCTGTTGAGCCAATTATGAAATCGGGCAGGAGATAAGCGGCGCTGCGGCCCTTCTGGTTATACGAGTAGATGCGCAGCCGGAGCGAGTTGTTCTCCTGGACCATCATCGAGGTCAGCGTGTCCAGGTTCTCCAGCGAGAAGAGTGCCTCCTCGGCGTTGCTCAAATTGAATCTGCGGAAAGGGAAAGGGAAAGGGATCAGCATCAGCGTTATTGACAGTCAGGCTCGAGATGATTGCGAATTAAATCAAACGAAATGGCCAGGAAATCAACGGCATTAAGCCTTTAATCAAATGTGCGGACTGAGCCGAAGCCAATGCCACAAATACTTTCTGGCAGCCCCCTCTTTCCTTTGGCATTTTTACGGGTTTTTCGCTGGCATGTTTTCCTAACCCCAAGCACTTTTGGCCCCACATCGCTCTGCCCGTCCTGAGATATGCGCTCTTTCCAATCATGACCTCAATTTGAATTTGATGCCGTTGCCGATGCCGCTGCTGGCGAATGCGGCTTTGACTTGTCTGCCCCGGGAATCCTTTCCTTGAAAAGTTCTGAAATATTAGGGTTCGATGTCTATATTTATTTTGGCCAAACATTTGAACATTGATGGCGATGTTTGTTGCGTTTTCCGCTTCTCAATGTGGGTTTTGATGTTTTTCCCCCCCTTTTCGTTTCTTCGTTTTTTCCTCCATTCGTTTTTTCGCCTTGCTTTGTTTTGATGATGTCTTTGTTTTTAATAAGAAATATTTATTAGATGCTGCCGCTCAGATATTCAGCTCGAATATTTGGCACAAATTTATGCGCAGGAAAATAAAATGGAATAAAGGCGACCCTCCCATAATGTTATGTGCGCATATGAATTTGATTTCCCATTTCCCCATTTCCATAACATGTGCATACACACCATACACACCGCACACTCGCTTAATGCCCACTACGAATTCAATGGCTTGAGGGCCCATTTAAAGACAAACATTTCCTGCCCGAGAGCTGGCTGTTTCACGCCTAATTACACACCTACATGGAGTGCTTTATACATATCCTATGAGGTGAAAGCACTTGAGGCCCACTTGCTAGGCCCACTATCGCGTGTGCCTGCTGAGCCCGAACTATCTCTATTATTGAATAAAATGATGCTGGTACTCTCGTGTCATTGTGGGAGGTGTCAGGGCCAGACATCCTCCGGCAGCGGCTGCGGGCTCGGGGTAGAAAGGTGTTTGGCTAAACGCACAACCGTGCAGATAGGCATATTTATTAGTGCCACCGTTGGTTGGGGGGTGTCGATGCCTTATCTAACCCGGGGCAGAGCTATTCTTGCCTAACGAAATAAAGATTATTAAACAATTTAAATCGGGATAAGCATGCCCTAACTTCGCTTGTGAATTTTAATTTATTTTGAATCGTGAAACAGGCTTAGTTCATAAATCTCACACGACCCCAAGCCAAACGTGGAATTAGGAATGGCAAACAACATGGGATGTATCGATTCTATCGATATATAAATCTATGTTTTAAAGTTACGATGAAAGGGCGATAAATTAATAATCGAAGTGTGCTTAAGCAGAGCCAAAACTTTGCTTAAGCAATTAAATAATATTTCACATATGAATTTTACATTGCACATACATTTTACATAATACATGCGCTTTTTAAACAATAAGAGCATGTTTTTAAACATTTTCATTAATATCGGCCAACTAACATATATCTGATGCTACCATATAAACATATACATATATGCGAAACAGGGAGTTTCGTGTATGTTATGCTCTTAGTATCAAAAAAATCTTATCTGCAAGGGTATATAAACTTCGGCAACGCCCGAAGTTGGCTTTTCTTACTAAAATTGTCTAAACTAAATAGCAATTAAATATAATATTCGGATTTTTGTTTGATATTATCGAAAATTATACAAAAATCTTTATTTTAATGTTACGATATATAATCGATAAATCAAAATTCTGTTTAATATATCGGATTGTGCCAAAAAGGGGACTTAGCTCAGTAGACTAAGGACCTAATCAAAAATGTTAAATTTAAATATATTTTAATTTGTTCAATATTTTAGATAATAAATATATTTTAAAGTTAAATGTGATATTTTTCGATATCTCAAATTTCGATATATTAAACATCACGATATTAAATATAAGACGCGATATTCTCCTCTCGGTATACATCCCTATGTTAAATATCTAATAACTAATAATTCAATTAACGATTTGTAGCCATTTCCTGCTGAATCAAATCAAACAAAACCCCTTGCGAGTGACATGTTCCTAGTTGTGGGGCCAGCGCTGTGCTTTATTTGATTAAAGCTATGTATATAGTATGCCCGATGTTGTAGTATATTACCCTCCCGAGGACTAAGGCCTAAGGACACACATGAATGCGAATCGTGTATGCCCGAAACGATATGGAGCCATTTGTTTGACATATGCCCCATATCTGAGCCCGGGGTCAAGCGGGGGCTCACGGTCCCCGGACCGGACATAAGCGGCTTAAAATCAAGACCCAGCGCGACGGGGGACGGGGGACGGGGAACGCAGAGAGGGGGCACTGGCCCCGGATATGGGCGTTGGCAGTTGTAGTTATAGTTGATTAATATGCTTACCTGGTGATGCCGGTGCGTGTTGAAAACATTTCGAGCACAAATATTTGCGGCAGGCCCCCGTCATAGCCCGGTATGCACTGGATGTCAACACTCAGCTCGGTGCGGTTAAAGACGGTACAGTTGCTGACGGCGTTCGGCAGGGCTGCCATCGGAATTGGAATCGGAGTCGGAATGCGAATGGGATTTGCAGTCCGCACACACATCCACACGCGTCCAGGCACATCCACATGGCCATCGAGGAATCAGATTTATGTTGGTCCCCGTTACGCAGGAAATTAACAAGCAGCAGCAGCAGCAGCAGCCAGAAACCAGGAAGAGACAAAGGGTAGCATGATCATTTGTTCTTTTTCTGCATGGAGTACCCCCGCTCCACCACCGCTGCCCCCAGCTGGCTCGGACCGCCCAAGCTGCACAATGGCCCATCTCTGATTTTGCTGGTTTTCGGTCCGGTCCGTCTGTCCGTCTCACCGTCCGGATGTTTGCCCCCAGGTGGAGTTCTGGGGCCCAGTGTCTGTGTTTGCATGCGGCATTAACATGTTAAGGTCAAATTGCACGTAATGAAGCAACGACAAGCACAACCGACGGCAAGCCGAGCCTCAAAAGGATCTCGTTTACGTTCATGCGTGGATTTTTCCTGACATAAGAAGGCTTTACTCGGTAATGCTTTCTTCCATAACGAAGGGAGAATGTTTATTGGGAGAATAGCTCGAATTATGAGGTAATAGCAAGAGTTCTAAGAGATTGGTTTTTGGAACTCTGTAATGTCATGAGCTTATATTTTGCATATTAAAAATGAAGATGGGGGAATAAATTGTTAACATAAACGACAATTAAATAATGACTTATACAACGCATACATTTCATATCTGTAAAAGATATAGTTGCAAGAATGATATAGTTGAGAGGCTCGTGCATATAATTCGCTAAACTGAGAGTAGATTCATTTGCGGTTTGAGAATGTGGAACCACAATTGGTAGTATCCCATTTAGAACTATAATTAAAATTGCTAGAAGTAATAGTTGGTAGGAATAACATTTTTGTTATATACCAAAGGTAAAAAGTTAGAGGAAGGTCTTCTTTAAGATACATTTACTCGAGTGTCAGGTGTTTTGTGATGATTTTGAAAAATGTATGTCTTAAGTCACTTCTGTTCAGTCCAGCTCAGATTCTGTTCTGCATAACCGCAGAGGTAGACCTCTCCTTGGATGGCCACACAACCCAACCCAATCCCAGCCCGGCGGACACTTACCGGCTAGCACCACTTGGAAGAGGCAGGGATGCTGCTGGGTGCCCACCTCGTTGGATGCCCAGCAGGACAGTGTGCCATAATCCTGCAAATACATATTTATTTATTATTTAAAATGCGGCTCTTGCTTAATTGCCCGGAGCTGACTTCGGTCTCCACTGTGGACACACTATATATATTTTCATATCTATATATAAACGTAGGGGCCGCGAATCGGACTGTTTACCTGATCTGTGACCGGTGTGTACTTTAAAATGCTGCGGCTGCCGTTCACGCTGAAGCGTTCGCTGCCCACGTCCAGAGTTTCGCCCGAGTTGTTGAATTTCCAGCGAAATGTCCTGCAAAATATTCGGGCACATGTGTGAGTAAGTTGCGTTGACATTTTGACAGAAGTGTGTGTGTGTGCAGGAGGCAGGCGGAGCGACAGCAGCGAAAAAGGACAGGTAACGCGGGGGGGGGGGGGCAGGAGCCGGCGAGTGAAACATGTTTGCAAAGTTTTCCATTTTTAAAACAGCTCGTT
Organism: Drosophila baimaii; assembly: GCA_018874675.1. Classification (NCBI taxonomy): domain Eukaryota; kingdom Metazoa; phylum Arthropoda; class Insecta; order Diptera; family Drosophilidae; genus Drosophila; species Drosophila baimaii. The sequence continues at coordinate 23,347 of JAEIIU010056964.1, read as the reverse complement.
AAAATATTAAAGGTTAAACGCAGACACACGCCCACGCACACGCTGATCGGAGGCCGGAGCGGATGAAGTCCTGTCCCTGAGACAGCGGCTCACACACTGGAAGCCTTTTAAAAGGTTAATTATCTCTGGCATATTCGGTCGGACGCTTTCGCATCTTGGCAGTGCAAAAATAAACGTAAATCAATAAAAGCAGAAATCCATTTAAAAATCGACAAGAGGAGAAAGGTAAATGAATCAACAAGAGACAGAAGGAATGGTGGCCAAAGAGGGCTACTTTTGAGCAGAAGAAGTCGATGTCAGCAATGTTAAGTTTAAGCTGAATTTATAGGAGCTAATAAATGTTGCTACAAATCAAAACTCAGACTATAATAAGCTCTTATAATGCCATACTGCATAGTCGGAAACGGTTTTATTTTCAGGTTTGTACCACTAAACATGTTTATGGGTTAGTCCAACAAATTAAACTATTAAAATAAGTTATTTAAAGTTTTCGAAGAGCAGGGCTTGATGGCTTGTAAATGCCTTTGGCTTGAACTCGGTTTTTCGTCATCATAATCATGCTGGTTGGCAGCTAACGCCTCCAGTTTCTGTAACTTCCCGGCCACCACGTCGCGAACTAACTTCTTTTTGTCCTCCACAAGATCCATGATGTTGTCCAGCCTACTATCGAATATCGAGATGGTGTTCATTATGCATGCCATGATCACTTCTTCTTCCGCGAAACAAAGCGTAGCATCTCGGAACATAAGCCGAACTAAGGCAACAAAGTCGTCCAGACTCTCAAACTCCGTGTCGAGGTGATCCTCGAGTGCTTTCCAGTTGAGTCTTTTCTCGGGGACATAGCCGCTCTTTGAGAATCCTACGTATAGGTCTGCGCGATTGAAGGGCCAGGTGATGTGGCGGCGCTTCACCTTCAACATTATCTTCAGTAGCGTCTTGCAGTAGCTTTGCTCGATATCCCTATCCACATCCTTGTAGCAGATTTTAGGTGGTGGGGGCTTGGGCGATGGTCCTTTTGCCCGTACAAGAGCTTGACAGGTATTCAATGACTCAGTGGCGCCTGTATCATTCGATGGTGGAAGCATCCAGGGATTTCCGTCGCCATTTTTCTCGGCCTCCTCCTCCAGTTTTCGTAGCTCCTCGGCCACCGTGTGGCGAGCCAACTCCTTCTTAGCGGCCACCAGACCCATGATCTTCTCTAGCCTATTATCGAACACCGAGATGGTGTCTATTATGCATAGCCTGATCAGTCCTTCCCTCGGATAGCACAACAGGCCATCTCGGAACATTTGCCGCACCAAGGCAACGAAGCTATCAAGGCTCTTGAACTCCGTGTTGAGGTGAGCCTCCAGTGCGTCCCAAGTGAGGCTTTTCTCGGGGGTATGGTTGCTGTCCGGGACTAGGCGATGGAGGTCTGCGCGATTAAAGGGCCAAGTGATGCTGCGGCGCTTCACCTTCAACATTATCTTCAGTAGCGTCTTGCAGTAGCTGTGCTCGATATCCCTATCCACATCCTTGTAGCAGATCCTCGGGGGTAGGGGCTTAGGGGGGGGAGGAGGTGGTGGCGGCGGCGGTGGCGACGGCGACGGCGGTGGAAGTTGTGGTGGTGCTGGTAGTGGTCTCGACGACACTGATGTGAAGGAGTTCACCAGTTTACCGGAATCAGGCGTCAGGCTGGCAAGATTAGGCTTAGGGCTTACGACAGAACAGAATCTCTTAGGACGGGATGGAACCTGGTCCGCGTAGAACGTCGGACGTCCCCGAGATGCTGCCTTTGACTCCTCAAAGGGCTTTTTGCGCTTGACAGCCTTGGGCTTCACCGCAACTTCCTCCTCATTGGACATATTGATCATGGCCAGGCGCTTGTAGAAGAAGCTCTTCAGCTCCAGGCCAGCCTGGTGGACCACAGTGCCCTCCTTGTTGAACAGCATGCAGTTATCGGAGATGAGCTTCAGGTCCTCGATGGCCTCCTCCCCCTTGAAGTAGTACTTGTTGGTCAGTCGCTTCTTGATCGTATTCAAGTCCATTGGCCGCTTGATCAGCGTGTGGTAGTCGGGCACACCCAAGGCCTTGGCGTCCACGGGATTGTGAAAGTGGACCGCCCAGCGCTTCCGATAGATGGCAGTCACCATGGTCTTGATGGAGTCTAGTACGTTGGTCCTGCGACCCGGCCGGTTCGGTGGCGGAATGACCGGTGGCTGGACAATCCCATTCACCGGCTGCAGGAGTGGCTCGTTGCGAGGCATCACCTTCTTGAAATTAGATGAACAAGCCATTTCTTCTCCGCCAGGCAGCTCTTGCGGTGTGCTATCAGCGCAACAAAAAAATAATATCTTTAAGGAGAATCACACGCACAGCTTAATTCTTACTTTTAGAAGAGCCAATAATTTACAGCACCCTTCAGCTCGTAGCTCCGAATCACACTGAACTTTTTCGTTTGTCGAGACTCAATAAATGAAATTTGACTTGACATAAAACTCTATGGGGCCTGTGACCTATTTTAGTGCATTGAAGTTTTGTCCTTGTTTTATAAAAAAAAGCTATAGACAAGTGGACTTGGCTTTGATACATTAGGTACCCAAAGCATTACTCATCAAGTTGAAAGAAAAATACTGTTTTATGGGAATACTGTAAAAATATCGATCAAATATATACATGTATGTTATTTAAGAGTTGGTCTTAAGGAAATATTTTAGAAATGACTATTTGCTTTTGTTATTTTGAAGAAGTTTTAAAGAATCATCTTATATGTGTTCGTAATTTTTTGTTAGTTTTATTTGTTTCTACACAGAAAAAACGGAATCTCGAATAAATCAAGAATATTTAGATTGATTTCAGAACGCGTGTTCTTGAAATTTTCAAGCACGTTTCGGGATTAAAAGGTTCAATTAATCCCGATTCGGGAATCTGAAACGTTCTTGATTTAAGCTTGAATATTCTTAAAAAATCTATTTTTAGCTGAGAGCGAGTCTTTCGGACTCTCTCTTTCTAATTGTATGTATACGAATATACGMCACTAGCATTTGAGTCGCCTCCGTGGCCCGATTGGCAAGCGGCCGGTCTGTGCACTTCGCGTCAGTGAATTTAGGGACATAGGTTCGAAACTCGTTCGAGCTACAAGAAAAATGTGTGTATGCTTTTATTTACCATATTTATATGATTTAATAACAAATTGTACCCTATAAATACAGACTATAAAAAAAATATTTCACAACGAAGTTTAAATATAACAAAGTTTAAATATATATAAATAAATTGTTATTAAATCATGTAAGGCATAAATAAACGCAAACTTATGTTTCCATTTAGGAATAATAAATTGAATTCTAGTCTGGATTAAATTACCAATTTTTTTTAATTTTAAGAGTAGACGGGATTGAATTAAGAATTTTCGGGATTAAAAAATTTAAGTACGTTCGGGACACAATTAATCAAATACGTGATAAGGCCGAGATTACTACCGTTTCAGATTGATTTTACCAACTTTATCCCGTATTTTTTTTTCTGTGTAAGAAGTCACTTAGAAATTCATCTTAATTATTTTTAAGACGAAGAAACCGAAATATTTTCAAGATAAAATCAATACTTGGATCCATTTTATTGCCTTAAATTTACCGAAAAAGCTAAAAGAATCATTAACTAGCAAGCTCTAAAAAAAGGTGAAAAAGTCAGCTCCTTCAGGGATTGAACTGGGGACTTCCAACAGCTGACACGGTCTGTCTTGAGTTCCCTTGGGCTAAGCTGCATAATTATTACTCTGAAAAATTCGGAATATGCTAATAATTCGGCCTTTCAGTGGGAAAATTATAAAATGGTTCACCGACCGAAAATAAAGCATTAAAATAAGCGAAATAGCCAAAGGTAAAAGCAGGAGTAGGAAGACATCAATACTTAAAATAAGTTTAAAAATTATATATTACCACACACACTTGATATTTCTACACTAATGGATTGAAGATAAAGAGCAGTTCCGGATTCGTTTGTTGCAGTAAGAACCTTACCCATGCACTTTAAATTCTCGAAATAAATTCTGCAAAAGTTTTGATTAAATTGTAATGCATTACCATGCTGTGGTAATACATTTTTTACCCCGCCGCTTGTCAGGCGTTTAAATGCTGATAAATTAACTTGTCGCCCCACAGCGCCCCCGAGGCCCTCCCCGGAGGCTTCCCCCGGGGGCCAGCCTAAAAGCCGGCAGCAGCTTTTTAATGTTCGCGCGATGCGCCAGCCAGCTCCTCCGATATTTTTTCCAGCAAACAGCGACGAGCAGCCTCAACAATTACACGGCGCCGCAGCTGCTTTCGCCACGGCCTCGGCCTCGGTCTCGGCCTCGCATATTTTCCGCCGGCTAATGATTAATTATTTTAGCATAAAGCGTCAGCAGAGCGGCGGCAACAAAAAACGAAATTAAATACAAAACAAGACGCACTCGGACAGGCAGGACTAAGGAAGAGTGGCAGCTGGCCAGGACGTCGGGCCTCGGTGGTGTGGCCTCATTAAAAAAACATTAAAGTGGGCAATGGGCAACATTCCCGCTGTCCGGCTAAGTCTCTGACTCAAAGCCAGTTGCACATTTAAAATGAATTAAAATCAACAATTTAAAGTCCAAAGAGAACGATAAACAAAACTGGGATAAAAGCGAAAATCTCGAGGAATGAAAAAAGAGAAAGAGAAACAAAAACAAAATATTGTTAAATTTTCTCACATTTCCTACAAAATAAACAGCATTTTCCGCTCCGCACACACACACACACACACACACGCACACAATCACAATCATTTGTCAATTTTCAAACTTCCTTTCAACAGGAAACCGGAAGCAATCGCCTACAACACAGCAAAAACCTTTATGAGGAATTGGGCAGGAGGAGGGGCCGGGACTGGGATTGGGATGTGGGATAAACAGGAAGCTCTTTAGATCCCTCATTGGAACTCACCGTGGTGGGGGATCGGCTTGAATCTCGCACACAACCTCAACGGTCTCGTCCTTGGAGGCACCAATTAATATTACGCGGTCGGAGTGCTTGCAAATGGGCGTATCTGTAATGGAAAGATTGCGATTAGTTTGGGAGCGTTCTACATGTGGGTGCCACGTAAGGATTACTCGGCAGTCTCCAATCAATTAAAATGGCATCCTAAGATCCTATATGTACATATTTTAAAAGGTTACATTTAATTTTAAATAATGCATTAAGGCTTCCTAAGAATGTGGGTTTTGTAGAAAAAGTAGATATATCGATACATTATCGATATTTGTAGTAGAGACCGATATATAAATCGATATTTTGACGCTGCGATATATGCGCTATAAATCGATACTCTGTTTGAACTTAACTTAGTTTAAGCTATTATATATCAAAATCTTTAACAAAATGTAGTTTTCAAGATGTTTTTAAATATAGTCGGTAAAATAACACAAATAATATTATCAAGAATATCGATATTTTTACATTAAATGCGATATTTTTCGGCATATCAAACCTAGCGTACTTTCCAATATGATATTGACCGCGATATATCATTTGGGACTTTACCTGTCGCTACACATAACTACCAAGAACTCATCCTAGGTAAATCGAAGATAAGGCCTTGCTGTAGAATCGCACAACCTGGCAGTAAAGCGCTACATTTCCGCTTTCTATCACCTGTTGAATGACAGGCCAGATGCCTTATCAGCTGTAGGACATTAAAATGTTCTGAAAATCGCTGGGAAATGAGCTGAGGTATTTGGTTTGTGTGGGCGTGGCAGGTGAAAAACGCACAAAAGTGATTTAGACAGCAGGGACCCTCTGAGGGCGCGACGCCTCCGCATTAGTCAGTCGGGCCAACAGGGACAAAAAAGGACGAAAAGGGGCAGGACAGCGTGCCAGGGCCCCTGTCTCCTTTACGGGGAATTAATTAATGTGGCAACATGATTTAGTACTTCCCAGTTAAATAGGCGTTCCATAAATGTTAAAGGATTATTAGCTGACAGCACACGTGGCGTATGCGTAATTTGCTGTCGTCGGTGAGCCCTTCAAACTGACTTTACCCCCCAGCCCACCCAGCTCTTGGCACAACTTGAATTTCTGATGAATTGTTTATCTTCAAAAATGTACACAAAAACCAAGAGGGCGTAATTAATTAGCCAGAAAATTACGCCCAATTTCGGGCCTCCAGCTGATGTTGTTGCTGCCGACATTTGCATTATACTTTTTTGAGAGGCGAGGGGAGGTAAGTATGTGGTGTGATTACTGGTCGCTTTACTAATTAAGCAGTTCTTAAGCGATGGTGCGGGAGGTGGGATAAACGAGCTGACCTACTTGGTGGGATTATGAAAGAAATTCAATGAGGTCCTGTGTGTGAGGGAAATTGCCTGGACTGAAGCAACAAGTTGGGGTCTCTGCAAATGTGGGTTTTGTGATCAAAGCCGAATGTACTTTCAGCCAAATTATGTCTCATTATAATTCCGTTTCATCTAGTTATAATAACTTCTGTAGTGTATACGTTAATTACTTGGATTAGGTTAATTTCCGAGACTTGAGAAGGAGGAAACAACTAGGCCAATAGTGATTCAGAATATATTTCCCTTGAACTTCACTCACATTAATTGCATTTACTTGCACCCATTGATATTATGGTACAAAAAATAGATTCCAAAGCATCATCCGCATCAGAAGCTGCAGGAGCAGAAGAGCGCCACTTAAGAAGCAGATCTTCCCAAGCTTTTTTAAAATTTCCTGTAAATGGCAATGTCGCAGATAACAAAGACTTTTTCTCAGTGCAGCCGATACACAAGCAGATATGACTAGAACAGTGGCAGCATCCCGGCACTGCGATGGCGGCGCACTCCATTTAATTTATGGTTCGCAGCAATGCTCCTGTCAAACTGTGAGTGCCTGTGTGCGAAGGACTTCAGCTGGAGCAGCAATTTGTACGGCTCAAGCGGCCGGGGCGGAGGAGCTGCGGAAAAGCCAGAGCAGCTACATGTGTATCGCTCGCAAGCAGGCTAAGCAACTGCCCCGGCGCTCATCATCCTCATCCTCGTCCTCATCAGGCCGGGCGTCTGTCAAACTGCTTAAATTTAAGCCGGGTGGAGGGGCGGGCGAGCGTTGTGATGCCTCATAAGTTGCAACATTTCGCGGGCTGTTAAATTGAAGCACAATTCCTCCGGCAGTTGCAGCTGCGATGAAATATGGCCAAAGCCAACGCATGTGGCAAGCATATGAAAGCGCAGCAGCGGCAGACAAACGAAGCCGAGGAAAATGTTGTATTTATGCAAAAAGCAGAATGAAAAATATTTTTTTCCAGCCTTGACGTGCAACTGCGCCAAGACTCTGGCTGGAAAACGGACGGAGTTCGGTGCAGAAAGAGGGGGAAAAAAATAAATAAGAGCAGCCAGCAGAAGAAAAACGCAAATTGCAATACATCAAATGAGTCGTGGATGCGGGCCGGGGGTATATTCGGGGCCCGACTGCGACGGCTGCAGCCCTGACTTTATGATAAGAAAACAGACGAGCTCGGGCTCCGAGTGGCAGACACTATTTTGGGGGAGCAGGAGCCAGAGGAGCGACACTGCCAGATAGATGATGCATTCAAACAAAGTGCCGCTTGGCAAATTTATGCTTAAAATCGCTGACGCATCACAGCGCCCGAGCGAAGCAGGATTTCTGTTTAAACAGAAACAGGACTGTCAGAGGGCAAGGACACGGAAAAGTCAAGGGAGTGAGCACTCAGCTAAGTGAACATTGCTGGAGGAATGTAATCATGGGAGAAGGAATTCAATCTTATTTACTGATCACAGGCGAACCCCTATTATATTTTCTTAAAGCTGCCAGGGAACTATTTATTAATTTATTTATTAATATTGTTGTAGGAATACTCACACTTCACCCGCAACGGCAACTGATTGCTAACCGTCTCGCCCTCGTCGTTGATGGCACTGCACGCATAGTTCCCGGCATAGTGTTTCGTGATCTTTTGGAGGACCAGACTCTGGTTCGAGCGTATGACACGGGCGGATGTATTATGCTCCAGATGAATGCCCTAATTGGGAAGAGATGTAGGTTGGACATTATTAACATTAAATCACATAAAAGAAAACAATTGGTTTTGCAATGTCTGGTCTTAGTCAGGTCAAAGACTGTAGAGGTTCAAGATACGCAACGGCATACGATTTGTTTGCACTCGAAATTTTTAGTCTGGCTCTACAGCTGGCTCCAGGCTCTCTCTTTAATTGTTTTCAAAAGCTGTAAGTATGCTTGTACATTCTAAATCACATCGCACACATACTAACTTACTTGATCTGTGTTTAGTCACAAAGGCAAGCGCGCTCTACGTATGCGCGTTATGCATCTTGAATTCATAGAGTCTTTGTTCATGGGAACCCCTTTTCTTCTAAATCCGTATTTTTCTTGACCTCTTTAAGGTCTAATTAAGCACACCCCTCTTAAATAAAATGCCTTATGGTCCATATAATTTTTGTATAATACGACTATCTAAAATATTTGCCATTCTGAAAAAAATGCAATATATATGTATATACATATGTAAATAGAAAATTCCCCCTCATACTCTCAGTGCGCACAAAAAGATAACTAAAATAATTAATATTCCCCAAAAACTATTCTCTATTGCTTTATTTTTGAGCTCCCCTTTATATGGTGGTGTATATTCCAAAATCTGATAATCTATACATAAATCACAAATAATGCTGTAATGGATCACTCAGCCTTACTGCTCCCAACTATAATCCGGTCCAAAATCGCTGGAGTTCGAAATTCAATTTGCCAAAATCCGCTAAAATTCAGAGCCACACGCGCAAACATTGTCTCCCAGTCTCCCCCCCGGCGGGATGTGGAATGGGAACTTGGCCTGAGTGATTGCCAAGCGACTGCGGACTGCAGTTGAGCGACGGCAAAATCAATGCCGCAAATCCCAAAACTATTTTACCCAAAATGGCATATCCCAGGACCACCCCGCCTCCGACCCCAGACCGCCTCACACACACACACACAAGCGGACCGACCACGGGAATTGAAATGAGCAAATGCAGCGCATCCGAGATCCCGTACATCAGGACATCATCGGCGGCGGCGGCGGCGACGGTGACGGCGACTCCCTGAGCAGCCACCTCAACGCATACGCAACCTGCCATGTTATTGACACTTGAACAGAAATGAATGCAAGGAGCCAGCCAAGCAGACAGCCCGGTATGCCTTTTAGTGGTTTGGCTTGGGCCGGATCCGAGTGGATTGGACTGGATCCCGGCTCCCTGCTCCCTGCTCCCTACTCCCAGCTCAGAGCCAACCCGGGGTGCGACCTACATTATGCAGCCACAACAGTTTCCGCCATTGAGGATTCGATTGTACGTGACACTCGAAGTAAACATCGTCGCCTTCCTTGATATCATCCGGTGTCAGAGTTGAGCCCAGGCGCAACGTCACCAAAGGTGGATCTGCAAAGAGGAACGAGAGAGCAAGTCAATTAGAGTTGCGGTGGGGAAATCGTAGTCATAATCAATCTGCGTATTTTCCTGTAGCCTTAGCGGTATTCTAGGTGCACTTTCTACTTTTCCTGGCCTCTTTTAGTCTGTTTCTAAGTGTTTTTTAAAGTGTATGGTTACATTAAAAATAAGATATATGGCAAAAATTTGCATATTTCAAATGATTCTCGACCCTTTCACGAAGAGATTTTAAATTATTATAAATGTACAATCTAGTTAATTCAGAACTCAAAAGGACTATGAAAGAAGTGATAATTAATTATATTTCATATAATATTTATTAAGTGACTGACTATTACTATAAAAATATACGAATTCCAAATTACACAATCTAGGTCTTTCCCCGCTTCTAGTTATATTAAATACCTATAAAAAAATTGGCGAAAATTTGCATATCTCAAAATCTCAGATTATAAATTATGGTAAATGTACAATCTAATTAATTCAGAACTCAAAGGGACTATGAAAAAAGGGATAATTAACTATATTTCATATAATATTTATTAAGTGACTGACTATTACTATAAAAATATACGAATTCCAAATTACAAAATCTAGGTCTTCCCCCGCTTCTTGATCTGTGAATTATCATATATGCAAGCGCACTCTATGTATGCGCGTTATGCATCTTGAACTATCTTTGGTCATGGGAGGGCCTTTCTTATACAAATCAATTGATCATCTTAAAGTCTAATTAAGTCTATTACCAGCAGTTCTTAAGGATAGGAATATAATTATAAGATTTAAACAACATTATAAGATTGGAAAACTGATGTGAAGAAATAATTTGCTTATTTTGACTGGACCCCTGCTTATTTTAAACGCAAGTATCAAATCTGTACATCTATTCAACGTGTCCTGTCGTACATCATCTGGCTCCTGGAGCGTCTTGTCATTTCTCGAGAGCCGCATACTGGCGTGATCAAGCTGATTTAATAGTTTTTGCAAATATGAGCGATTTAGAGCAATAACGGCAGCAAAGTGAAGCAGCAGCCAAGAGTTATGACGACACAGCGCCGACATCCGCCCATCGACCGCTGTTTGCCAACATGTGTTGCCGCTTAAGTCGTTTGAATTTGCTTAACGAGCCACAAACTTTGCGACAAACAGAGACCAACAGCAGCAAGGACCCGTGCGCGGGCCCAGACAAGGACAAGGAGCCCGGACCAAGCCAGACCAGACCCGGAAAAGGGACCAAGACCAGGGCCAAGCTAGGGATCGGGACAAGCCCCAGAACGGGAACGGGCCGCACGTGCCAACCTTAATATTGCTGAGTTATTGGCGGACAAAACCAAGCGCCAACAGTCAAGAGTTGGCCAAACCCAAGCCCAGGCCCAAGCCAAAAAGTTCCCTTCCGCCTCTGCTGAAAACTTTAGAATGGCCTGGAAAAGTTTTGCCAGGCCCGGGTGGCACTTTCCCGCTCCTTCGACGGAGGTCCGCCGCTCCGACGGGCGTCTGCCAATCAGGAAAAGTGCCCAAAGGGCTGCGAAAACTCTTTTGGTGGAAAAGTCGCGCCGCGTATTTCCGCACACATGTTGCAGGCCATTTTTGTGATTATCATTTACCGTTCCACCACGCCGTCTTTTCCACCCATTTTCCTTTCCCTTCGATCCATGGCAGAGCGGAAGTCAACGGTTGCCCGGAATTTATGTGCCAGCAAAGGCTGTTGGATTATGGCAACTGCCTGCGGGTTTTGCCGGAGTTTTGAAGAATGTCAATATTAAAGGTGTGCCCCGAATTTAAAGAAACAATAATACTGATATCGTTCCCCGATACATCAAATGAAGGTAAAGGATTCTTTTTTACCTAAGCTTAGGCATTGGATTCTGCTGATTCAGACAGCCAAGTGGCCCTATTAATGCAGCAACATAATAGGTTGCGTAATTTATGCAACTTCAAATTCAAGCTAGAAGAATTTTTGCTGACCTACTATGATTGCCAAAAAGTCGCCAATATGAAACCCAAGCACAAGTTCGAAAATAGTGTTGGAGAATTTCGATAACGATAAATGGCTGAGCGACTCGGTCAAGAGAAAGCGCCTACCCTCACTGGCACCAGTGTTGTCAGGTGATGAGCGCCCGAATTAGCTAGATTCCGGAAAAAATAAGCTAAAAATTCAAAACATCATGAGAAAACATACAAAATAATTTTAACAATTCCTTACTCGTAGCTTAAGTAAAAATAAAAATATAAGTAAATGTTCCATAAGTGTAGTTAATAAATGTGAACCTTTACATATTTATATATTTCGCTTTTAATCAATTTTGCAAACTAAACATTTATTTTTGATTTCCCAATTAAACATAGAGTATGCCACATGATAAGATAGATGCAATTTGTACAAGCTTTTGCAATATCAAATATGCAAGAACTAGCTTATAATAAGCTAAACTGGCAACACTGCCAACCACGCTTTCCACTAAAAAACAGATGTGGTGCGCTCTTCTTCTTCAGTTGGCTCTTTGATATCAGCTTTTACTTGAACGAGGGAATTGGTGTTGTCACCTTGTAATTTGGTAGCTTAATCAAGCTTTTTTAGAGTTAAAAAGGCTATTTGTGTAGCTATAGCTATATTTTATGGCATATTACAGAATATTTTAGATATTTTTTTTCTAATCTCTAGCCACTGTATTCCGCTTCGCATTTTCCAACACTATATTCCGCTTATCATTCTCCAACACTAATCGTGTCAATTTTAATGACTTTGAACTTGTCAAATTGGCTGTGAAAATCATTCTAAAGTCGACGTCATTCAAGCAACTGAAAATTTTTCATTCTGCCAGTTGGTGTTCCAGAAACCAGTCGACTAAAAACTCAAAAAAGCAAAGGTTAATAATCGTGAAAGTAAGCCAAACAGAATGCCAAGACCGTCTAAAAGGAATTGGGCGGCTCGAGAGGAGCAGGACGAACCCAAATCTGTTCGTAAAAGGACTAAGCAGAGACGGCAAAAGACGACATCCAATCTTGACGCTTCCAAAGATTTAGAAAAGCAATCGAACTTAATGGCTCCGTCAGGCCATGCTGCCAATTCTGATGGCCAAAATGTCCCGAGCGGAAAAAATAAGGATAATACTGCATCTACGTCCAAGGGCTTAGATTCGACCAAAAAGCCCAGGGGCCGATACTCGCGGAGGTATAAAAATACACCACAAGACAGTGTTGATAAAAACGTACCACCGATGCTCAGCTTCGATTTAACCAAAGATAGTCCTCCGAGCACTGGTTTTCAGCAACAAGCCTATGCACCTTCGGCGTATCCACCACGGTCAAACTCAAAGACTAATGACGTTTCAAGAAATATCAACGAAAAGCGGGACCGTAGCACCAGTAAGAAGGAGACCACCGGTAAGGATTTACTGATTCAGAGTAGTCCTTGGAAGTCGATTAATCGATCTAATTACAGAGTCTAACTTTAACAAGTCCGATATGAACAAAGTAATTCCAAAGGAGGAGAAAGAATCCGAAGGCTCCGAAAAGAAGGGGACTCACCGTAAGTGTATTTCCATAAATTAGTAAGAGACAGCCTCAGGACGTCCTCCACTCCGTTTCATTACAGAGCCAAACTTGACTATAAAATTCGATCCGAAAAAAGAAACTATGGAAAAGTCAAGGAAAACGCAAGGCAACGTGCATAATGAGCGGCCAAACTATGGTCAATCTGATGAAAACTTACCACCGGCAGTTGCTCAAGGGGCAGTAGTTGACACTGCCAATGACACGGCCACTGGTTTTCAGCAGAAAAAGGTTGCACCTTCGGCGTATCCACCACAGTTGAATTCAAAGACCAAATTCAGTCAAAAAATCTTTATCAAAGGGGACACCAAGTTTCCCAACCAAAGCAACAAGAAGAATGCAACCACCGGTAATTATACTTCCACCTACTGACAAAAAGCAGTCTCATCATGCCCACAACTCGATTTCATTACAGAGTCGAAGGCGTCTAAAAAAGACGATCCGATCAAGGAAATTGAAAAGCAAGCGCAACACCCCGAGCCACCTATACAGCGCGGTTCCCAAAGCTCCAAGAAGGTGACTCCTCGTAAGTTCATTTCCACAAAGGGATTAGAGGTACACTCAGCGTGTCTACTACTCGATTTCATTACAGAGGAGAACTCATCGAACAAACTCGATCCGATCAAGGGAATGGAGAAGCAAGTGGAACAACCCAAGCCTATACAGCACGACTCCAAAAGCTCCAAGAAGACAACCCGTAAGGATATTACTCCAATCTGGTTAGACATAGCCTCAGCATGTCCTCCCCTCGATTTCATTACAGAGTCGAACTTGATTATCAAATTAAATCCGATAAAGAAAACTACGGAAAAGTCAAGGACAACTCAAGGCGACTTGCAGAATGAGCGTCCAAACGCTATTCAATCTGATGAAAACGTAGTTCGTCAAGAGCCAGTAGTTGCCACTGCCAATGAACCGGGCACTGACTCCCAACAGCCAGTATTTACTCCTTCACCACAGTCTAATTCAAGGACCAAATGCGATCAAAAAATCGTTATTGAAGAGAAAAGCCAGAACACCGAATCGCCTGTTCAGAAAGCCTCCCGAAGCAGCAAGCAGAATGCAACCACCGGTAAGGATATTTCCACTAAACTGATTAAAGACAGTCTCGGTATGTCCATCACTCGATTTAATTACAGAGTCGAACTCGCCCAACAATCCCGATCCGGTCAAGGAAATGAGAAAACTAGTAGAACACCCTATTCCACCTATACAGCGCGGCTCCGAGGGCTTCAAAGGCTCCAAGAACGCATCCCGTAAGGATATTTCCACAACCTGGTTAGAGGTAGCCTCATCATTTTCACAACTCGATTTCATTACAGAGACTAATCCATCAAAAAAAGTAGATCCGAAAAAGGAAATGAAAAATAACGTGGAACCCTCCAAACCAACTATACAGCGTGAATCCGAAAGCTCCAAGAAGAAGGTACCTTTCCGTAAGTTAATTTCCACAAATTGGTGAGAGACAGTATCAACATTTCCTCCAATCGATTTCATTACAGAGCCGAATTTGATCATCAAATTCGATCCAAAAAAGGATACTATAGAAAAGTCCAGAAATACTCAAGGCGCCTTGCAACCAAACCATGATCAGTCAAGTGCCCAAGTGCCATTGGTAGTTGATCAAGAGGTAGTAGTTGCCACCTCAAAAGTAATTAACGATGCCCTTAATTGCTGTCCTCCCTCTGATCCGGGCACTGGCATTCCGCAGCAAGTTTTCGCGTCACCACAGTCAACTTCAAGGACAGCATTCGATCCAAGAAACGTTATCGAGGAGAAAAGGCATGGCTCCGAGTTACCTATTCAGAAGGGCCCCCAAAGTCGCAAGAAGAATGCTGCCACCAGTAAGTGTATTTCCACCAACTGATTAAAAGCAGTCTCAGCACTTCCACACTTACAGATGCAAACTTGACTATCAAATTCGATCCAAAAACGAAAAACATGAAGAGGTCCAGTAAAGCTCCAGGCGACTTTCAGAATGTGCGGCCGAGCAATGTTCAATCTAGTGAAGACATGCCATTGATCGTTGATGAAACGGTAGTAGTTGCCTCTGCAGCTTATCCACTACAGACACGTATCAAAGTGGAGAGGCAGGACTCCGACCTATGTGCTCAGAGTACATCCCAAAGCGCCAGGAATATGGCTACTCTCCGTAAGGATAAATTTGTTTAGAGGCACCCTCAACTTGTTGACCCTTCGATTTCATTACAGAGTCCAACTGGAATGCCCAATTACTTCAACGCCGGCCTATTAAACAGGAAGTGCAAGATAATGAGTGCGACTCCGAAAGCTCTTCGCAGACTGCGATTCCCGGTAAAGACCTTTTCACCAACTGGTTAAACGCAGCGTAAGCATTAACTATCGATTTCATTTCAGATTTCGATTCAAATAGGGCTATCAAACAGGAAGTGCAAGATTATGAGTGCGACTTACAAAGCTCCTGGCAGACTGCGATTCCCGGTAAAGGTATTTTCAACAACTGCTTAGAGAATGACCACCAAACGGTTTCATTTCAGAGTCGAACTCGTGCACCGATTTCAAACCAAATAAGACTATCAAACGGGAAGTGAAAGTCAAACAGGAAGTGCAGTGTGGCTCTCAAACCGCCTGGAAGGCGGCGATTCCTGGTAAGGGGCTTTTACATACTGCTTATAAGGGAGCCTCAGCGTGACCAAACGGTTGTATTTCAGAGTCAAACTCGTGGACCTATTTCGATCCAAAGAAGCCTATCAAACGGGAAGTGAAAGTCAAACAGGAAGTGCAGTCTGGCTCTCAAAGCGCCTGGAAGACGGCGATTCCTGGTAAGGGGTTTTTACATACTGCTTATAGGGAGCCTTAGCGCGACCAAACAGTTTCATTTCAGTGTCAAGCTCGTGGACCGATTTTGATCCAAAGAAGGCTATCAAAAAGGAAGTGAATGTCTACAACTGTATTGCTGGTAAGAAGTTTTTACCTACTGCTTAGAGGCAGCCTCAGCGTGACCACCAAACGGATTCATTTCAGAGTCGAACTCGTGGACCGATTTCGATCCAAAGAAGGCTATCAAACAGGAAGTGGAAGACCAAAGCTCCTTGAATATGCCCTGTACCCCTAAGGAGACTTCAACCATCGGTTTAGAGGCTGCCTCAGCATGTGCGATAAACGATTTGCTGTCAGAATCGAATTTTTATTTCGAATTCGATGCAAACAACACTATCAGTAAGGAAGTGATAGACTGTGCGTTACCTAGTCAGGGCGGCTCCCAAGGCTCCAGGATGCTAACGCTTCCCGGTAAGGGATTATCAACCAACTACTTTGAGCCAGCCTTAGCATGTCCACCAATTACAGAGTCGTACTCGAGCAGCATATTCGATCCGGAGCCTCTAGAAAAACAGGGCTCTGAGCTACCTACTCCGAGAGGCTTCGAAAGCTCCGGGGTGATGGAAACGCCCGGTAAGGATTTTTCCCTTAACTGGTTATACGTAGCCTCACCAATTGATTTCATTACAGAGTCCAACCAGTGGGCCGATTTCGATCCGAATATGTTTATCGAGGAACAACTGATGGACTTGGGCTTACCTCAGGAGTGGTTTGATTTTACTACAGAGAATAACGTGGTGGAGTCGGGTACCAGCTGCAACATGTTAAGCTTGGAATTGGGCCAGCAATCGAGTAATGATGTCAAGGATGCGGAGCCAAGTTCAGAGAACAATGACTTGGGCTTCAAAGAAGTAAATAATTTGAACCTTGACGACTTGCTTCAATCCATGCAACACAACGAGGGCCTGGACTTTGATGCCGTATGCGAGGACTATGCTTCCCTTGAACCCAAGGAAGATGACCAAAAGAACTCTAAGGGAGACGGCATGGATGCCCGCTTGGGGGCTCAACTGTGTTCGGGTACAGAACCAATGCCCAAAAGTGATTCGCCGGAGGAAGGGAAATCAGCAGTTGTCATGGAAAGGGAGGCTGAAATCGATGCACGTCTGCAGGCGGAGCTGGACTCTTTGCCGCTGGTAGAGGTGACGGAGGAGGCCGACAAGACCCCAGACCACATACTTGGCAAATCAGCGGGTAATCAGCGGGTACTTCCCATGATTAAGCTGCCTACAGCTTCTACGAGCACTGCGCCTAACAAGCCCATCGACGTAATCCATCCGGGATCTGCTCAGATGCCCCGGCCAGTGGCTGGGAACCTGCAGCGCCCCTTGACCCAAGTACCGATGGTCGCACAACTGACGGGGCTGCAGGGGCAGGTTGTGTCCCTAACCTACACCACTGCCCCCGATGGGCTCGTGACCAGTGTTTCCGCTACATCGGCAGACATGCCGCAGGCCACGCCTCTCAAGAAGGCCGGCGAGCTGGAGAGCTTAACGGCCAGTCAGCTGCACGAGATCCTCCAAAGTGGTAAGCCCTACTTCACCCTGCCAATGATAGCGCCCGGTGGCTCAGGGGCTGGAGAATACGGACCCAGGGACGCAGCTGGGGGCGCCTTGCCAAACGGGCAGACTGTCGAGGACGAGGAAGTCGACTACGAAGAAATCGGGGTGGCCGACACCTTCGCGGAGTACTGGCCCAGCAAGCTAAAGTTAGGAATGGCTCACCCGGATCCGGTGGTGGAGACGGCAACGCTGTCCTCTGTGGAACTGCCCGACATCACTTACAAGCTGTCCCTGCCCGAGGAAACCACCAGCTGCCTGAGTGCCCTGCAACTGGAGGCGGTGATCTACGCCTGCCAGGCCCATGCTCAGATCCTGCCCAGCGGGGAGCGAGCTGGCTTCTTGCTGGGCGACGGAGCCGGCGTGGGCAAGGGCAGGACCATTGCCGGAATCATCTATGACAATTACCTGAAGGGCAGAGAGCGGGCTCTTTGGATCTCCGTTTCCAACGACCTGAAGTTCGATGCCGAGCGGGATCTCTATGACATAGGCGCCCAAGTGATGGTCAAGCTGGTGGTCATTAACAAGTTCAAGTACAGTCGCATTGACTCCGAGGAGAACGAGAACTTCAAGAAGGGCGTGATATTCTGCACGTACACGGCGCTCATCGGCGAGTCCCTGACGGCCAAGGCCAAGTACAATACGCGGCTGCGCCAGTTGGTCCACTGGCTGGGCAAGAATTTCGACGGGGTAATCGTCTTCGACGAGTGCCACAAGGCCAAGAACCTCAGCCTGATGAACGTGGGCAAGTCCACGAAGACAGGCACCACTGTGCTGGAATTGCAGAAGCTGCTGCCGCACGCAAGGGTGGTCTACGCCTCGGCCACTGGAGCCAGCGAGCCGAGGAACATGGCCTATATGGTGCGCCTGGGGCTCTGGGGCCCTGGCACCGCCTACCCGGAGTTCTTTGAGTTCGTGAATGCCGTGGAGAAGCGCGGCATTGGGGCTATGGAGATCGTGGCCATGGACATGAAGCTCAGGGGCACCTACATTGCCCGCCAGCTGAGCTTCAAGGATGTGAGCTTTCGCATCGAGGAGGTGATCATGCCAAGGGAGTTCAGGAAGACCTACAACCTCGCCGCCGAGCTGTGGGCCGAAATCAACAAGAAGTTCGTGAAGGCCTGCCGCCTGATGTGCATCGAGAGTCGGGTCCAGAAGATCATATCCTGCCAGTTCTGGTGCGCCCACCAGCGGTTCTTCAAGAACCTCTGCATCGCCTCCAAGGTGCATCACGTGGTCAAGATGACGCGACAGGCCATGCGCATGGGTAAGGCGGTGGTCATCGGTCTGCAGTCGACGGGGGAGTCGCGCACCCTCGAGCACCTGGAGCGCCACAACGGGCGGCTGAGCTCCTTTGTGTCCACCTCCAAGATGATCATCCAGTCGTTCGTGGAGAAGCACTTTCCTGCCCCGAAGCGCGACTCCTTCCACCGTCTGCTCAACACCGGCGAGTTCGAGCCCGAGCCCCGGTACCGTCCTCCGCGACCCAAAAAGGCCAAGATGTGTTCCGAGTGGGTCGACGACGACATGGACGCCGAGGCGGGAGAGAGCGACATCGAGATGTACGAGAACAGCTTGACCGTGGAGGAAGACCGGGCCAAAACGGGACGAAAGCGACGGGGGCGACCGCCCAAGGTGGAAAAGGGTGAGTGGAAAAAGCGGGGAAATTATGTTCCCAAAATTAAGTCACTCTTTCTCCTTCGTGCAGTGGAGAAGATAACGATGCAGGAACGGATCCTGCAGCATCTGTGCAACAACATGCGGGCCCAGGACAACGGTGGCGATGCCACCTTCTCCTTTGACAACACGAAGCTGCAGAAGGCAAACATCACCGAGCACGATGTGGAGCGCTGCATCAGGGCCCGGGAGATGCTGCTGGACAAGATCGAGATCCTGGGCCGGCGCATGCCCTCCAACACGCTGGACAAACTGATCTCGGAGCTGGGCGGCACCAATCTGGTGGCCGAGATGACCGGCCGCCGGGGCCGAGTGGTACGGACTGAGTACGACGGCTACAAGTACGAGCCGCGCTGCGAGTCCGACACCTCCATGGACCTGGTCAACTACCGGGAGAAGCAGCGGTTCATGGTCGGGGACAAGCACGTGGCCATCATCTCCGAGGCGGCCTCCAGCGGCATTTCGCTGCAGAGCGACAAGCGGGTGTCCAACCAGCGGCGCCGCCTCCACATAACCCTAGAGCTGCCGTGGAGCGCAGACCGGGCCATCCAGCAGTTCGGGCGGACGCACCGCTCCAACCAGGTCAACTCGCCGGAGTACGTCTTCGTCATCACGGACCTGGCCGGCGAGCGACGCTTTGCCTCCACGGTGGCCAAGCGGCTGGAGAGTCTGGGCGCCCTCACCCAGGGCGATCGACGGGCCACCGACGCCCGGGATCTCTCGCAGTTCAACATCGACAACAGCATCGGGAGAACCACCCTCGAGAACGTGATGCAGCAGCTGACCGGGGAGAAGCCGCTGGACCACTCCAATGTGCCCGCTTCCTACAGGGGCGACTTCCTCTACGACTGCAGCGTGGCCATGGCGGGCGTGGGGATGCTCAATGTGCGCGAGGAGAACAAGGTGAAGCTGTTCTCCGTGGAGAAGGACAGCAACAACATGTCCAAGTTCCTCAACCGCATCCTCGGCTGTCGCGTGGAGGTGCAGAACGCCCTGTTCAAGTTTTTCCTGGACAAGATGTACTCGCTGATCAAGCAGATGAAGCGCTCGGGTCACTTCGACCTGGGCATCGTCGACCTGGACGCACACGGGGCGTGTGTGAAGTCCGTAAAGCTGATGAGGTTTATGCGGAAGCACGCCACGGGCACGGCGGCCACCGAACTGCACACTGTGACTGTGGAGCGAGGAATGTCCTACGAGACGGCCCTTGCAAAGTGAGTCTAGTCCTGCCGCAGGATAAACCCCCATCTCACTCGTTCCCTTGTTCCCTTAGGTTCCGAAAGGAGGGCCGCCACGACCACGAGGGCTTCTACGTGCTCCAGCAGCTGCGTCACAACAAGAACGCTGCCATCCTGTGCCTGCAGGCCCAGTCCAGCGCCTGCTCCACTGCCCCCGGCAAGGTCAGCCTGCAGCTCTACCGCCCCAACACGGGGCCCCAGGTGCGCCTGGAGACGCTCAGCTCCATCTCGTCGCGCTACGTGAAGGTGGAGCCGGAGGCGGCCCGCGAATTCTGGCAGCACCAGTTCGACGTGTGCCTCGACAAGTGCTCGCACGTCTTCTGGAACCGGGCCTGTTCCTTCCCGGCGGGCTGCGAGATGGGGCTCCGCGTCCGCACCTACCACGTCCTCTCCGGCCTCATGCTGCCCATCTGGGACCGCATCGAGCTGATCCTCGAGAAGAGCGGCCACAAGATCCAGATCATACGCGTCAAGACCGACGTGAAGAAGAAAATCGTGGGCACCGTGGTGCCGCACGGCGTCTACAATGCCCTGGTGGCCGATTTGTCCTCCGACTCCATCGTAGAGAACCATTAATATCGGATATGGCATCGCCGCTGCCTGCGAGGCCATCCATCCCACTCAAGCCGCCTGCGTGGGAGCCCGTCCTTAGCCGGTTCTATTGCCACTTTAAAAATATCAACTCAAATTGTGGCATTCAGTGCAGTACACATGGCGTAAGCTTTTCCCTTCTCAAAAATGCCAGGCACGCTCCACCAGGCAGCAGCGGAGGAGCAGAGACTCGGAGCCCGGGAGCACGAAGCAGCTCCCGGTCATAAACAATGGCCACAAAAGCACATACGGGCAGACACTTACAGCCCGTCTGCGTGCGTATGTGATTCATATGTATTGTAGCGAGGACTGCCACATGTACACTTGGAAAATTCAGCTGTCTTTTCTTTGCTTCTCACAAAAATATACACATTAATCACCTAAAAAAATAAATATTTAACTGTCTTTGAGTTAAAACTTAAAGATTTATAATGTGGGAAGGAATCATCCGATTATTCTTTGTTGACTATATATACAGATATGATTCTGTAAGTAATTTTAGAAAAGCTGTTCAAACTGGTATGAATATTCGATAGAATCTTTATTAGGTACACAACTCCCTTAATTAAGTCGGCAGTAGGCACGCCTGGTCTCTTTAAGCTCCGGGTGCTGTTCCTTTACGTTTTTTGAAAGCGCCAGTAATTTGTGTCAGACCGTGGAATAACTATATAAAGTAGTCTAATCGACAGAGCTGCTCTCTTTTGAGGACCCTATTTTTTTAGTCGTTCGCTTTCTATCTCTCTCTACCGCATGCTTCTACCAATTTTTATAGTAATCAATGCAGATGATAAGACTACCTTATGTAGCAAGCGCATTTTTTAGGGGTTTACTCTCTTTAAAGTAGAGAGAGCAAAGAGAGTGCAATTTTCGTTGCTAGCAGAAAAAATTGTTGGCATATGTCCAAGAAGGTCATCGCTCGCCACTACAAATAAAGTTATATGTCAAGGAACAGCAGTAAATAATTAAATTTTTATATTAATAAATGAAAACCATTCTTTTTAGATACTTTCCCGAAACCCCTCATAAATCCAGATAAGATATTTTTTCTACTGTACAGATTCTATTTCAGTCCTGCACTCTTGGGGGAATCTGCACAGCGTCTGTGATTGCATTGCATGTTTTGTCTTGTTCCCATAGCCAGGAGACCAACTAGAGCGCCCCTCCGTCGGATACATTATAAATTTTAAAAGGAGCGTGTCACACATGCGAGATATAAACAAAATATACAATGGCAGTCGGTGGGAGGTTGGCGGAGGGAGTGCGAGAAGGGCAACGATTGGCATAAAGCATGACCAAATGGCCTTGGCAAATGTCGTGCCTAAGAAGCCAAAACGCAGTTGGCATAATAACTCACGCGTGATGCAGATATCGGGTAGAGGGAACAAGAACAAAGACATCAGGAATTACAGGGCATATAAATTCTGAATGTACTTAAATTAAAGTCAGTAGCAGTTGAAGAAATTTGTGTACTTTTTTTATATACTATTCTTAATAATTCGGGTAAAGGAACTAAGCACAAATGATGAGGCTCAATGAGGAAATTAAAAGTAAATGCACTTTAAATATAATTAATAAACCAACTCTGTCATTTCTGTAGGTACCTGATAATAATATTATTATTTTAAAAGTAATTAAAAGAGTACAGGTGGAATTGCCTTAAATTCCCTTCCTCAGAAGTATTCAACTCCCAGCGGTAAAAGAATGAGGTATTTGTGAGAAAATTAAAAAACACATTGGCTTCTTGGAATTTTCTGGGAAAACACAGTGCCTGCCGGAACACAAGAGCCTTCGCAAGACACAAACAGTTGAGCACACACCGGTGTGTGTATATGGGTTTGTTGTTTCAGTACGTGCCTATCATAAACTTTATTTGCGCCAACGTAGCTGCAGAGAAAAACAACAAGAGCGCCAGGACGGTGAGAAGCGGCGGCAATCGCTTTAACGTGGCCAAAAACAAACAAATAAAATATAAAATTCTAAAACATAAAATACGAGCCTGTAAAGTATGTGTGGCGCATAAAAAATATAATCATATTACGCTATACACAAATGTATATATCTATAGTCATATACGACGCCCAGGCGAACCAGTAATTTTCTGCGGGGGTGGGCCATCATTTCAGATTGAAGTTAACAAAATATTCATATTTTAACAAACGAAAAGTAAAAGAAAATGCCATTACGTGATGCCCTCGAATCGGAGGAGGGGGAATGGCAAGCACACATTTTGGCCACGCCAAACAGGGCGTATACGTAATACGTATACGCAATCGAGTTCGACTCTCTCCTGCCTGCCGACACTTTTGCCGTGAACTTTACGATGTCCGCAGTACGTCCCTGATGGTTATGTCGGGGCCGTGGCACACGGATTGAAGTAGCTTAAGGTGGGACTTACAATTATTGGGAGATTTCATTAAATTTGCAGG
>JAEIIU010056962.1:12628-31942 GCA_018874675.1 Drosophila baimaii | reverse complement strand
GACTCCTTCACTGCGTTGCAAACATCATGGCAAATTTATAATACCCTCTGCAAGGGTATAAAAACAATATCTAAAATGTACCATTAAATACTTCTTTTTACAATCCCTCGGAAATCACCCTAACAAAACCTTTTCACTTTCCTAAATGTTAATTTTCCTATCAATAATAAACAACGAACAAAACTCTAAAAGCAGCCCTCGCATATTGGACATTGCTGACATTTAAAGCATTTGCTCATTTAATGATTGGACTTGCCTGACGCCACAGCAGCAGCAGCAGCAGCACTTAAGCCTAATTAAAATGTTGCCCCCTAATTAATTAAACAATTTTTGTTTTTGTTTTGGTTTTTTTTTGGGGCACACCAAAAAAAAAAGGGAAATGACAACGAAAACAATATAAAAAGGAAATCAGGCCTGCGTGTCATTATCAAAATTCTCGGCTCGATTTATGTGCCGCCCAAATAAAGACAGATAGACTGAAACACACACACACACACACAGAGAGAGAGAGAGAAAGTGAGTAAAAGAGATGAGGAGATTCCAGCCAACTGCCAACATTTGCTAAGCGCATTAAAGCAAATTTATGTGCATGAACCAACCGGAAAAAAAACCAAAGAAAAAAATGAAGCTCACAAATTTTATCACAAAAATTGCAAGCCACCCAAAAATGCCACGCCCCCCACAACCACACGCAGCCTACTTATTTTTCTTCTCTCTCACTCACTCACTCATTTCACTTTCACTGCCAGAACGAAGGAACATTTGTGGACTATTTTGATGCATAATTTAAAGGCGGAACCGAAAAGAGCACGTCGCCCAACGAGAGCGAGAGCACGGGGAATTTAAATGCAAATTTAAAGTTGCCGCCACGACGGAGGCAAGGAGGAACTTAAAGTCAAGGCAAGGCAAGGCCTCAATGTCAAAGTGTGCTGTGCTGTGTTTGGGGCGTGTCTCGATGTCAGAAATGCTGACCCTCATTAGTTTGTTCTCATTCGTTCGTTGGCCGCAGATAAATGTTATGTTACATCTGGACAACGACAACACGGGGGCAACATGTGCCAGTTTAGCTAATCATATATAAAAATTTGCCAATTTTCGGACCAAGGACGAGGCAGCCACAGACCCTTCTTCATCCACGGGTATTATGTGAGATTTGTAAAAAAAAATAGTAGGGAAAAGGAAACACACAGGCCAAACATTTGAAATTCGCAAGGGAACATCACTTCCCCTTAAACGAAGGGGAAACTCACCACAGCTCAGCTACTTCGTTAAGTTTCCCATTGCTGCTTGTGGTGAAGTTGAACTCTTTTCAATTGCAAGCGCGGCAGCAGCAGCAGCGCCTTAATTTATGCAAGTTATTATAAATTTACACGAAAAAACAACATTAAGCGAGACTTGTAAGGGGGCGGCGGCGGCGGACGGGGTTACTCTGCGGCTTGTTGTGCTCATAAAGGAAGCAATGCTTAAAATTTGTTTCGTGAATTTTTGTGTGTTGCGGTCTTGATTTTACGATGCGCAACGGAAGGAAAAATAAAATTATAACAACTGCTGAAATTGAAATAAAAGGAAAGCATAAAATCATTAGCAGCAGACTTGGAACTGCATTAAGTCAGGGTTGTGTGTGACTCCTCTTCAGCAACTCTCTTGGCAGCTTAACTCGGTCATAAAAATGACTAACTCTTATAGGCACTCAAGAGTGGCTCAAGTATCTGCCAGATACTCACGTTAAAATAGTTAAAGGCAAACACTCCAAGTCAAGCCAATTATGGCAATCAATCGACATGAATTAATTTCATCAGCAATTAGGATAAGAAAATACTACAATTTCTGGCTGACTGAGAATTGAAATTCGAGTCGAAAACAATTCAATTTGTGTGTGGAGGAAGGCAAGGAGCAAAGGAGCGAAGCGATGGGAAGGCTATCTGTAAATTAGCTTGCCTATGCTCGATTTCGTGCGGGTGCCGGAGCGATTAAACTTTGATGTGCCCTCAACATTTAAAGCGCCAATCAAAGGCAGCGAGTGCAAACAATTAAAAAGCGTGATTCTTCATTGGCTTTTAATTGCGCCAGGACACGCCACGCCACGCCACGCCAGGCCAGCACCAGCACATGCCACATGCAATATGCACACTGCAATAAAATTAAGAATTTTGAGATAACAACTACACTTGGGGAAGTAAGTCGTTACAAATTGTGTTTAAAGATTTTGTAAGCGTCTAAAGTTTAGAAAAATTTACCGAAACGGCTAGAACCGGTTGGGAATTATAGCGACAATGCTAAATATTTTTTACGACATTTACGATATTATACTTTTAATGTTTAAGTTAACAATACGTGTCTTTAGATAGTCACGCAAAACTAACACATCTTCAAAGTTGAATTCCAAACGCTAAGAATTACAAAAACAAAACATACACGGCAAATGCAAATTGCCCTTTTATTGTATAGTTTTTTTTTGTTTCAGATTCTTTTATGAATTTATGGTTAAGTTTTTACATATTATAACAAATTATTCTTATGTTATCACTTATATTTTTGTGGAGCAACCTCTACACATCTTCGAAGATAAATTCTGAACGTCATAAATTACAAAAACAAAACATACACAAGCAAGTGCAACTTAAAAAAAAATTAAAGAAAATGAGCAAAGATCCCGAAACCATCGTTTTATTTAATCAAAAAAGATTGCAAAAATAATACATTTATCAAGTGAATTTAAAGTATTATATTTCATATAAATCCCATTACTTTCTGCCCAATTATAAACCTCAATTATTTTGCCACGTGCATAGAGTCATGCATCGAAAGTTTGACTTCTGGTGAAGCGGGAAGGCAATCATCCCTTTTAACCCTCTTCCCCTTTTTCGAAAGAAAAGCCATTGCAAAACTGCACTCGACTCGAACCAACGACTCAACTCAACTCAACTCTGAACTCTGAACTCGGAACAGAACTGAACTCGACTCAATCAGGCAGTCAATCAATCAAACAAATTGCAGAACTTGCTTAACTATGCATATTGAATGCTGTCACAGACGTCTTCTCTGTGGCTCCTAACCGTTATAAACTGCATAATTTATGACGTTGTCTGTCAGGCAATTGCCTAAACCATCTATTGATACTCTCTCTCTCTCTTGCTGCACCACTGTGCCAGCAGCAGAGTAAAAAATGAAAAGGATATTGGTCGAGCAAAAAAAAGGAGAGAGAACCCAGCTGGGGGGAGACAAAGTTCAGGGCGTTTTCGGGGCAATCAATTTAAGTCTTTGACTCTGGGGCTAAACGAAGTCCTGCGGTTAAGAGAGAAAAACCAATTAAAATTTAACACAAGAATCGATGAAGCTAACCGCAGACTGGCGAGTCAATAGAGGGAGGGGGAGAGCCAAGACAAAGGGCATTTAATGCAGCTTCCAAAGAGTGCACTAACGGCGCCAAAAGTACCCTTTATGAAAAATGAGTAGGTAATCTCGCTTTTAATTTACTTTGGTTGCGGCATAGACGCTTTATTAACTAAAATGCCGCACACCATAAGATTTTTTTGCACACGCATTTTTTGTGTTGTTCCCAGCGATAGGTACTAGTTCTGTTGTTATAAAGACAGATAGAGAGAACGCGTGAGAGCCAGTCGCTCTCTTGTAGCTTCACTTTGTGAGAGAGAACGCGATTTTTGTCTAAAACAGAAAAATTGCTTGCATATGGCATTCGTTCGTCGTTACTCATCTTAGTATTCTACGAACCATGTTATAGCTTTAAGTAAAATAAATAGTATAATTACATCGCAACAATCTTTACTTTGCTGTATTCAGTGTTCTTTAATTCCAATTAACCTGACAAGCCATATAATTTACGCCTGCCTTTAACTTGAATTATCATTTACCTTTTTCAGGAAATACTGACTCCTAAATTAAAGAACTTCAAAATTGTTTATTTCTTTTGTTCAGGGACTTTAAAATTTCCTTTGAATTCCCCCAACTTTGTTGTTGTCTCAATCGCTCCTCCAGACAACCAAGGAAACACGTAGTCGACCCTTAAATTGACATCCCTTTCCACTTTCCCATTCACACTCTGACGACCTACAGAAGAAAAAAAAGAACACACAAACGCCTTTGGATCATCCTCTCCTGTGTGTGTGTGTGTCATTAAGGAGAACTTTCATCATATGTTGTCGCCGTCTTCGTTTTTGTGTGGGCAAGTTTTTGCGGTTAAACCGAACGGAGAGAGAGAGTGATGGGTCGAAGGCGACGGGAAAGAAAGAAAAGAAATTTGCACAATTAGCTTTTATGCGGTATTGTGGTGATTAAATGAGCTGCAAACTGTGTCAAGTGTATGATGATGATGACGACGGCAGGCGCAAAACCGTCTGATAAAAACAGGGCCAAATACAGACTGTGTGCTGGATATAGATGGCTCAATAACAAATTGATGTATTAATCAATCAGACAGACTGAAGGCGAAGTTCGATCCAGATTCGGGGACATGCACACACACTCTAGCAGGCAGCAACAATTTTTCAAAATAGGCAAGCGCGACTAACGAGCTGATATATACTAAGAAAACCAAAAAAGGAAACCTCTTCACAGATGCACTGTGAAAATGAAATATATATAATATATATATAGTTTCTTACTTTTATAAACTTGGCAGGTTATTTTAATATTTTTAAAGAGTTGGTAAGACTTTAAGGCGGCTTTATTAGCCCTTTCAGTCTTTCTTTCTTATCGCTGAGCATCTGCAGGCGAATCAATTTAGACATTTTCTTAATTTTCGATTTATTCTCTCAGTTTAAGAGGTTGCTCAATCAGTTGCACTTTCCTAGGACCACAATCGATAACCAATTTCCCAGATATATGTATATTTTTTTCAGTATACAAGTGTGGGGGCCGCCAGGATAATGTGTAACGCCTTCAAGACACTTTTATGATGTGGCATAAAAACGGGCGCACGCTCAAAGACAAAAGCCATCATCAGCATTGGTCGCTAACAAGCAATGTCTCACATGCCACAAACACACAACACATCACACACCACACACCACACACACACACAACCTACGCACAAACAAATGACCATGGTCAGATTCTCACAACCCACGAGAAAAGGGAGACTGGGCATTACATTTTATGACATTTTGAGGCCCACTAAACTTTAACAAGTTCCCCCCACGAAACGCATTCAAAAGCCTCCAACAGCAATTCTTCACATCAAACTTAAAGTCATTTCACGGCGAAATCGCCTCCGCCTTAGCTTGCGGTACAACGCGGCGTATACGTGTTAATAACGCAACGTTCGCGACGTGCCAAGGATTTCGAATTTGTCGCGCGCAGGACAGCAGCAGCCATTTAAGGTATTTTTATGTGAGATTTTATTAAAAAAAATTAGCATATTTTATGGCATTTCGGCCATGTCATAGATATCATCAGCTAAATTTTTTGACAACGTTAAGAGGTTGGCTTTCCATTTTGGTATGAAAACGAGAAGAATCTTGGCACAAATGGAAGCTTGAGGATTATTTTTATAGATTTTAAATGACAATTGTAAGGGAGGCGTTGATTCGGGGATTCTCAAGTGATAAAAAAGCTCGCAATGTGTTGTTTATATTTGTTTATAGGAATGTTAGACCTTTGTTTGTGATGCCTAGAGTTTTTTTAAACGATTACTAATTCCTTAAATATAAAGAATATATTACATTTTATTAAGATACAAATTTCTTAGTGAATACAAGAGATTCCTGCTGGGTCTTCTTCGGCTCACGCATCTCTATTGCAATCTAGAAGATTGCTCTACCTTAGTGCCAAGTGACAAATACATGTACTACCCCGGTCACCAGCTCGCATTCTATCTTACCAATCGCTACCACTTCATTCTGCCATCCCCTAAACCCCTTACAGCTATCAGCATTCCAAGAGGGATGCATTTAATATTTAATTTCAGCTGCAGGAGCAGCTCCAGCGGCAGCTCTGGAGAAAAAGAATGCGCTACTTTTATTACCTTTGCACCGTTGACACAGCGTTTAAATCCCACGCCATGTTCACTGACAATGCCAGGAGCAAAGGGATTCGGATCGGAGTGTATATATACATATATATATATATAGAGAGAGAGAGAGAGAAAGAGGGGAGATATAGGGGCACATGGCCCCCGCGAGGTAGGGTCACAAGAGAGCAACTGCATGGCTACATTTACACACAGGGAACACGGGGATTGGTCCACAATGGAGTGCACTCCGTTTGCAATTTCGCATTTATTGTCAAGTGGTTTCAAAATACATTACAGCAAAAGTTTTGTCCCGATTTTCCTACTACTCTCACTACTCTCTGCTTTCTTTTTTCCCTCTTCTACTTTATTTTGTACTCTCTTTATTTTGTATTATGGCAACTGAAGCGGACAACGAACTTTAAGTTCATCAATCAAGGGAAAAGTCGTCTCGTTTTCGGTTTCGGGTTCCTTTTTAACGTTTTTTTTTTTGTTAACTGCATTAAAACTGAGCAACTGAGGGACTAAGGCTGCTGCTCAATCAATGACAACATTGCTGATTTTATGGTTAAAATTCTATTCAATCATTTATGTTAAATTTGATTAGGAAAGGAGAAACCACAACACAACACAACACAAGAAATAAATATATAGAAAAGAAAAGGAAACCTCTGCTCATCAATATTTTCTAGGACTACATAGAGCTGCTTCCTGCTTGAACCTCACTCATCCTTAGAGTGCGTAATAAATTCGCTTATGGCTAACGCTGGCAGATTAAATGGCAGCTGATTTATTTCGGGGCCACCCTAATTCCCTTCCCTAGCCTCACCTTGCCGCAGCAATACTGCGCTAAGCTCAAACAATTTTGTCAAATTGACCAAACTTAAGCTTATTTATTATGTTTGCGGCTTACACATTACACATTAAGTCCCAAGTCCTGTCTGTCGACTAACTAAATTGGTTTCTCCCAAATACACAACGAAATTTGAATTTATTGCCTGCAAAGTCTTTCGTCCTTGGGGGGTGATGGTCGGATCCCCTCCCCTCCCCTCCCAATCTCTGATATCGCCGCCTGATAATGTCTTTTGTTGTTGGTTGGTGTGCGGCGCATTTAAAGTTTATCGCAATGAAAAATTATCAGACACGGCCACATAATCTGAAAAGCATAACTTTTGGCTACTTACTGGAAAACTATTTATCCACTGACAAATGATGCTGCTTGGAAAAGTTTCTACAGCGCCACGCAAAAGGCAAAACAGTTTGTGCAACTTTCAAAATGATGGCCAGCGCACACACACACAACAAATAAAAAAAAAAAACTTACTAGCCCAAAACAGGAGCGGAACTGTTGAAGTACGGGGCTTATAGTTGCTTAAAACTATTTCGAAAGTTGTATTGTTTCAGGAAGACCTTTATAGAATCGTTGTAAAACATGATAATCTCTTGAGAGTTTAATTGTTATAGGATACGCTAAACTTTAAGAAAAGTATTCACTATTATTTATTTATTTATTTTACGGTCCCTAAACACCCGGTATCTATAGATGGTTTTCCTAAAATTTCACTTTTAATGGATAATATTCACCGAAGTTATTCTACAATTAGGTTCAACCTTCTTTCTATCACGCTCGCACTCGCGGCAAACACTAAACATATAAATTAATTATATAACATATTATTATTATATAATTATAATTGTATATATAAATGTACAAAAACCAAATGAGCTTTTATCCATAAATTCTTCATTAACCCACCGTAACGCCCCTGTACCTGGTCCATTTCTGAACGCTTCATGATAACTATCTGGGCAACCAACAGTTTTTCTTTCCATTTTCCCCGCTGTTTCCATTCCCATTTTCTTTTTTCTCTATTTATAAGTCTTGAGTTTCAACTTTCGCTGCAATTACGCGTTCTGCGAGACAAAATCACTCAAACAAAATGGCGCGCGTGCGTTTCATTGAAATCATGATGGCGGCGGCGGAGGAGGACGAGGCCAAGGGCGTTGGGTTAAAGGCGCCGCGCGGTGGAGAAATGAAAAAAAAAATATATAGAGCAGAAATGCTGAATGCTGCCGGACCAAGAGCAAAGAAAAGTGTGCACGAGTATTTTCCGCAAACTGATTTAATTTTTTATGGAACTCCCTCCATGTGAATTTTATATACACTTTTTTCCCTACAGCATTACAGCTTCTGAAGACGTGTTTTTGTTGTTGTTGTTGGTCTGTTGTTATTTTTGTTATTTTTTCAACCGCTTCTGCAGTCGAGCTGAACTTTCGTCGGTCGTCCGTCGTCTGTCTGTGCAAATATTTTCATTGCCTGTTTGGATATATACGAGAATATATACATCATTTGGCGTTGCAGTGTTCAGTGCTGGCGACAATTGAAACATTTTTTATGCTCTTTTATGGTTTATTTGCCCAACAACTTCCTCTCTCCCTCTTAGTCAGTCAGTCAGTGGCAGGAGGCAGTCGTCACTTAAGTAAAAATAAACAAAGCAAAATCGTTGAGCGTCATTCTCGGTGGCTCGAAATGGTCACTTCCGGTTTGCCATTGTCTGGCTTTTTCGGGATTGTAAACTGAGCGAAAAAAATTATGGGTAAAGGTAATAAATGAAGTTCTGCTAACAAACTTTAAGAAATAATTTGAAAAAGAATTATTAAAAATATGTAAAGAGTTTAAAATAATGTAACCTATTATATTTAATAAATTATGGTCCCTATTAGAGAAGAAATAATTGTTTAAAATTATGATATGTTCCCTAAACGATACCAAATTGTAATAATCCTAACCATAATTAGCTAAATATCAAATAATAAATACAACTTAATATTTAGAGAGGGAATTCTTATTTAAAATTGTAATGTGTCCCTTAAAATTGTAATAGCCCTAACCGTAATAAGCTAAATATTTAATAATAACCCCTACTAAATATTTAAACTATCGGAAAATATGTACCCTTTTTCCTTCCACAATTTTCTCTACGTGTTATTATTCCATTTTCATTTCCCAACGACACTCAGCCACAACCGCAAATGTCCCCAAACAGATCTCGCATCGATAAATAAGCGACATTAAAGGCCCCAATTTAAATACAATTTCTTGGTGGCATAACTTTGCCCATTGGCTTAGCGGGCAGTGGAGTGTTAAGGCCTTGTCGATGCCACCTGCTGCCACTTGCCACCTTTTGGGTTCTGTTTCTGCGGTTTGACAATTCACGGTGCTGCCTGCTGCTGCTGCTGGCTAAAGTTTCAGGAAAATGCATCTTGACTTGGCCCAAAAGTTGTGTTTCGCCTGCAGCAGGCAGGCAGGTAGCAGGTTCCAGTAACAGTCGACGGGAGCGGAAAAGTTAATTCACCTGTGAGACTTGACAAACTTTCTCACATTTTCATCTTGACTACAGTGAACTCCGCACACATTTGATGACTGCCTGCCTGCCTGCCTGGCAAGCGAAATCAGCAAAGCGTTTAAAAACTGCAATAAAACCCATTTATTTACTTGTTACAATGTCCTTCACCTGACACAGCAGCTGCAGTTGCAGGAGTTGCATCTGGCCCATGAGGAATCGCAGGCGGAAAAAAGTGAACTATAAAGCCATCTTGAAAGCCGACCAGCTGGCAAAAACTTGCCTCTGTGTCGCCGAGTACTTATGTATGTATGAAAATGTTGTCAACAACAAATTGTGACATTGCAATCGCTGTGGGATTTGTAAGAAGCAGAAGCAGCAGCAGCAGCAACAAAATGTGTCAACTGTGTGATGAACTTGCAACAAGGTTGCCTTAAAAAAGATGTCTAGGACAACCTGTGATTGGATTTATTTTTGGCAAGTCTGTGAGTTGATTTAATAATTGATTAGTTTGCTGAAATGTCTATAAATTAAATGTAAATAACATGATGACATAAACAAATATCGGAAATAGCTTTAAATTTGTATTATTTAGTTAATAATTAAGACACTTTTCCAATAACATAGGAACCTAATTACCTAAAATGTTTAAACTTCACTTTAAGTAAAAATGTTCCCAAAAAAGGTGCAGAACTGTCCAAAAAACCACCAACCTCATCCCGCTTTCTCACTTTCCCCACTCCCACTTTCCCCATCAGCTAATTTGCAGTTTTTTGCGGTCTCAGCTCTCAGATGGTCGCACGTAATCGAAGCCCCACCAGTCAGCTGCCAGGAGGACCAATCAATCACTGGACAAACTTGGCTAGAGACCGGAAAATGGGTGCCACGAAAAAAGCAGCGTGGGAGGCAGGGGGAGATTTTCCTCGATTGTTACGGGGGGGTGGGGAGGCATGGGGATAAGCCCGTGTGCGAGTGTGATAAGTATGCTAAACAAAATGTTATGTGAGCCAGGCCAGGAACTGAGCCTTTGGCCGTGCCTGGCATGATAAATCGATGGGCGATGCGATGGATGCGACTTTAAATGCTAGTTGCCCCGTTGGATTTGCTTTGCCAAATAAAGATCTAGATATAGATGTAGATATAGATATAGACAACGAAGGAGGAGCAGGAGCAGGAGCAGGAGTTCCCACCGAGTGCGACACGTGCGTATGAGTAATTTATATTTGATTGTAGCATTTCCTAGATGTCTTCACAACTGCGCCCAACCACCCGGAATCGTCTGTGACTTGTGCGTCATAAACAAATCCAAAAAGGACACGCGTATGTGTGTGTGTGTGCCCAGGCTCAGTCGCAGGCTCGCAGGATATAGGACATATACCAACCAGGAGCAACGTCCTCCTACTGACTGCGATATTTTTACGCATGTTGACATTCAATTTGCCAATTTGTCAGCACTCCGCCAGAATGGCAGGGAAAGTTTCCCTAGGCGTGGCCTTTGAACTTGCCAGCGAGTTTTATGAATTAGGTACTGATTTGCCCGAAATGCCTTGACAATCCCCATTGAATGTTGTGTTAATTTTCTTCCCTGCACCGTACAACGCCACGCCCATCCACTTGTTTATATATTTGTTTGATTAGTTAAATCAATTTTATGATTATGATTATGCGCATTTCCAGCGATAACAAGCTGTGACATTCATTCCCAGTCATGCACACGGCTGATAAAAACTTTTATTTGGGCAAAAAATAAAAGGCGAACAGAAAAAAAAACCTCGAAAAGAAAAACAACGCAAGCGCAAGTAAAACATGGAAACTTTTCGCATGAATTCGGAAATGTGTTTAACGCACAGACACAACGGCAACTGCAAATGGATGAGGGCGGAGCGGGACAGGGGGCCGTTTGGGCCAAGTTACTGGTACTGTGTGCGTTAGCTGGTTTGAGCCCACACACAGACACTCGCACACACACACACTGAGCCACTTAAACGGGCAAACAAAAAGGGTTTCAAGTGTTGGCACAATTTTGTTCAATAAGAAGAGAACGTCCTAGCAGGAGAATAAATGACAGTCGGGCCAAGAAAATTGACGACGACGTGCTCGAATAATGTATGAACGTTATTAGCCAATTTGTGTGTCATCGGGTAGATAGATATTATTTCAGTTGTGTTTGAGTCTAAAGTGGTTTAAGCAAATTAATTTGGATGTATTATACATTTTACTTTACAAGGAAATATATACAGCTTGAAGATTATACAATTTATTAGTCGATAATAGTCAGGGGATAAAGGGTTTATGTTAGGCTTTATGAATGCTTTGAATGTGCAAGTTCATTAGTTAATTAAAGGGATCCATTGGATTGTTAAACAGGCTTAAATGTCAGAGGGATTAAAGTGAGCTTTCTCATGGAGAGTTTATACCTTTAAGTCCTCTTTCGACTTGCACTTAAATATTAAATCTTTAAAATTCAACTCAAGACCTCAGCTCCTACAAGACTCATTCAATAAACCACCTCCAGCTCTTACCATAAACCCCCCACCTGCTATAAAATCCTCAAACTTGCAGGGCATTATCCCTAATGCAAATGTCATGCGAGTCGCATTTAAAAAAATGCATAATTCTATTGCCTGTTACATGCAATTACACAAAGTAAAACGACTCAAAGGAAGTGCTTTGCTCCTGCACTCGGCTCTGCCTAGCCACGATTTGCATTTGCATTTTGCATTTTCGAATTACAAGTATACTCTGGGGGTTTTTCCCACTGGCTTACCCCTGCTGTTGCTGCTGCTGCTTCCTTTGGCACCCGGCCAAAGATCATAAAGATTGCCATCTCGAGAACCTTTTGCCACGTCGCCAAGGCGCCGAAACCTCCGTTCTCCGTCGAGTTTTTCTCGGAAATATCAGAGGCCAGGGAAAAACAGGGTCTATGCATAGTCAATGCATGTCAAACGCAAGTGGAAAACAAAACCCAAACAAAACCGAAACAAAGCCCAAACACTCAACCTGACCACAAACGTTAGAGAACTAACCCTTGACCCCTCACCCCATCGCACTTTAAACCCCTCCCCCCTCCGCACTTCCTCCTCTATTTTTGCCACAATCCCAAAGTGCGTGCCAAAAAAATATGCATGAGAGTGTAGTTTCTTTCTTGCTGCCGCCTGTTGTCGCCTCTCCTCCTCCCCGTTTAGCCGGCTCGAAGGCATGCCCTGGCAGCCTCAAGGACCCTTCCGCTTTCTGGAGACTCAGGAGGGGAGATGCACAATGCACTAGGAAAAATGCTAATCCCATATAGAGATTACCATCTTCGATTTTAATGTCAAAAATCTTTTTTCGTTCTATAAATCAGCGTTGCGCAGCAAGACAAAAAGAAAAGAACAACTTCCAGACAGACAGATTGCGCATGCATGATATTCATGGACGTCGCTCATTCCACGCATTTTGTTTTTATATTCTCGATAATCTGCACTGACGTCAAATTTCAATGGCATTGTTTTTGTACAGTTTCACAGATCTTTTACAGTGCTGAAAGAGCATGCAAATGACATTCAAAGACGCCATGTCTTCCTCGCATTTTGTTTTTCTATTCTCAATAATTCACTTTGAAGCGTGATTTCAGTGGCATTGTTTTCGTACAGTTTTACAGATCTTTTACAGAGCTGAAAGTGCCTCTGCTTGCCAGCCTGAGCTTTTCTTAGATTAAAAAATAAAAAGCTTGAACAAATTATGAATTAATAATTAAATAAAAATATATAAACATATTCTAGCTTCTACCATTTTCCAATCCCTTACTTATTTTTATAACAAAGTATTTCTTTCTAAAATCTTTTCCCAGTGCAATTTATCGCCCCGGAAACCCTGTGACACACGCACACACATTTTTGCCTGCAGTTTACGGACAAACTTCTTTGGCGATCCTCTGGCCCCTGCTCACCTGGCCACAAGGTCGCACGAAATTTTAGTGTGTCTGATTACCGAAAAAAAGAACGAACAGGTGGAGGACAGGTGAAACAGGGGCCGGCAGAAGACAGAAAACGATGCAGTTTAAAATTTTGTGTGTTCCAGGAGGACTGCAGCCGTGTAATGGCCAAGTGCTGAGTGCTGAGTGCTTTTCAGTGGCGGAAAAGGGTTAAATCGGGGGCGCACGCTGCATGGAAAGTAACCAAAAAATTATGGCTCTTGTGGCCGAAAAACTCTTTTACAACAAGGACCCCCCACTTGCCAGTGGAGGAGTGTGTGCACCTGTTTACTGGAGTGTAAATGCCCAAAAGTGTGCTCTGGGTTTATTTATAATTCTATATCCATTCGGCTGTTGTGGCCGGCACCATTCAAACATGGCCTGGCCACAAACATTTATGGCCAACAAATGCCAGCTTTCATGTTTACCGAAAAGTGCGGCGCACAAGTCCCAAAAAAAAAAAGAAAAGAGAAAATCATTTTTTACACACCAATGGCGAATGAGACCTGAAAACTGTATCCTGCAGTTTCGGGATGGGTCTATTCAAATTTGCGAAAAGTTCACAAAAAGTTGGAAATTAGTTTCGTACAGGAGTTTAAAAGGATATAGGAGTTTGTGGCATGCCAAAGGGCCAAGTGTACTTGTGAAATTATAAACCAAACTGATTAGGGAAAACTTTAGACGCTCGTTAACTTCAATATTTTAAGAAAAAATAGCAAGAAATACTTATAAATAACTAACTTAACATTGATATATTTAAAGAAATTCCCAGCATATCTGTTATGAAGTATCTCAACTGCTTTATAGATTTATCTGGCATTTAAGAGCATTCTAAATTCGCTGACTCGCCCCACCCACACGTAGTTCCACTTCTCAATAGCTTTTAGCTTGCTAAAATTTTTATTTGGACATGCACAGTTTCGCTTGCCAACTCCCAATTTCGCGCTGTAAAAAACGTGCCAAAAAAATATAGCTGAATTTGGGATGCAGAAGCTGCGTGCGTTCTACCAGCAACAACAAAAAAATCAATAGACCCACGCTAGAAAGAAGAAAGTAGGCAACGCGAACAATGATGATGATGATGAAAGTGAAGCCGATGCCGCAGGCGCAGGCAAACCCAAGAAGAAAAACCAAAAGGAAAAGCCAGTCAACTTTTCCTCCCCATGCGCCAACAAACACGAACGAAGATAGAAACAGAGAAGTGGCTACTAGACCAAGAGTCCCACCACCATCACCACTCCCTCTCTCTTGTCCCAGAACCTACTACTACCACGAATTGAAATTATGACTAAAGTTTTGCATGCAAATATTTTGCGAATTTCCACGTAGATGGCAGGAGACAGGCCGAGTGAGCGACTCCTAGCCAGGTAGGAAGGCGAACAAAAGTTTCAACTGCTCCCTGCTGCCTGAGTAACGGCGCTAAGTGTTATCCAGGTACATTTCTTACAGGTTTTAATTGTACCTAAATCTATTTACTGCTATAGGATTTTGTACCAGAGCTAAAAAATAAATTTGTAGGTCAATTAGGATACAAATAATCGCTCTTTGCAGTAAAATCTATTACAAAGATAATATTTAATGAACATATGGAGGTATATGTAAAATATCTCTCACATATAACAAGTATTGCAAAAATATTTAACTTTATTCCCTTTTAAAAGGAAACCATTTTAAAAATACATACTTAACCGGATATGCCTAATTTTTAGAACTTTAACCCTATCATTATATAGTTATTCCTTTGTACCTATCCCATCACTGTTTGTGTATATATTTCAAACGTTGAGTTTTATTTATTTTGCAAGTTACTTTGCCCCGGTGTGTCCATGTCGCAGCTGGGTCACTCGCAGATTTCACATTTCAGTTTTTGTTTGTTTGTATGCCTGTTACGGATATTGAGCGTGGGCGCTTTTGAAGCTTTTGATTTTATTAGAAATTGTCAGAGGAACCGGAGCGACGTGACCTCAAATGCCTAGCCCACCGGGAGGGCCTAAACAGCAGGTGGTCTATACCTTCTGCTTGTGCCCTTCTGTGTAATGCCTAAACAACACATATTTCGTAATAGAACAAAAGGAAGTTGCACATTATGTGCAGGCAAAGTTGATGGCAAACTTGAAAGGCAAAGGCAATGAACCAGTTAGTGTCTGGAAAAGGCGGTGAAACTGAAGGGCATTGAGGGCAATCAGATTATGAGCATTTTGTTATAGCAAAAAGGGGCTTCAATCGGTCGATAAATGTATCGTTGACAAAATTAAATTTGAATTAATTAAATTATTTTCAACTTACCTCACTAAAAAAAAAGTCGGGCCTCAGATTCAGATAGCTATACTTGCTAATTTTCACATAGGATTTCACGTAAAAAAAAACTAAAATAAAAAAGATTAAGTAAATCGTTATCCAAAATGAAAGCGATTTTTAATTAATTAAAAGATTTTTGACTTACCTCACTTAAAAAAAAAATAATTTGTTGATCTCAGAATCATATAGCTATAGTTGTTCATTTTCCTGAAAAAAAGGAATTAAAAAAAAAAAACAGATTAATAATACCTGCTAATAACATTGTTTCATTTTACTTACATTTAACAACATTTGCCATCTGTATCTATTAATCCCAGGACTGCCGCTTATGCGCCACAGTGCATTCATCTTACAAGCCTCAAGATGACATTCAATAAGTTCCAATCCATCAAAATACTCTTAATTGTTTGAAGGAATTTGAAATGCCAGGAACTCCAATGAGCATTGTTCACCACATAATCCAATCACACGCTGTTTTGACTTGTTTCTGCTAATTAGATTACTTTTGTTCAAACACTTGGGCACATTTCTGTCTCTCTGCTCCATTGATACGATATTCCACAGACAATAATTGCGCAAACTAAGCTCCATCTTAAATGGCAGCCATATCACAATATCTCAAGCCCCTCGCACACGATGAAGGAGCGAGCAGCACACAGGCAATAATCTTTCGGGCAAATTATGCCATTCCCTGGGACAATCTTGGCAAATTATCAACTGGACAAGATAAACCGACGTCAGGTGCGAAATGCTTACATCTGCATTAAGATGCACATTTACATTTTGGCCCGCCCAGGAGTTTGGCAGAAGGAGCAGCAGCAGCCAGGAGCAAATGCAGCAGCCAGAGGCTAATGGGTTTTGTTACGCCAACGCCCGCTCCCTGAGGAGACATTTGCATAGACACAGCAGAGACTGAAAAGAAAAAAGGTATTTAAGATTTTTGAGTTTACATTTGGGCTTGCTTTTATGATAATAAAATGTTAATGGTTTTTAATGCAATTCTTGTTCAAATAAAATACCTTTTAATATAACAAAGAATGTATGAATATAAAATATTTTTTATTAATTAATATACATATATTAAAAATAAAAATTATTTTCGAATTATAAGTTTAAATATTTAATTTTAATATTTAATGTTTAATATTTTAATATTTCTTTCAGTTTGACTTCATTTTTCTCAGTGTATGTATATGGAAAGGAAGGAAACTTACAGTTATCGATTTGCCTGCCAACACTCACAGACGGGAAGTGCATGGAAATATTGGTAGGCGGGAGGTAACGGGACTGGGACAGATCGTACGGGAACTTGGGAACTTGGAAGGCACAGACGACACACACACACATAATGTCATGCAATATTCACATGAATGAATTACCTTTAATTGATGCAGCATATCCAAAACAGATACCAATACAAAGGATACAAAAGGATACTCGACGCAGAGCACACAACATAAATTGGCATTAAATATTGAGGGCTATTACCGAACTGAAAAGCCAGACAAACTGCAAGCTGGCCGTGTTAACTGGCACATGAACGGATTTGCCTCCACCCCCGCTCTCTATCACTCTCTCCCTCTGGTTTGCTGTGTTTGTTTTGCAATTCATTAGTTTGTACAAAATATTTCAATAACAAATTTGCCAAATTAAATTTTCATGAAAGGTGAGCGAGAGAGCGGGACAGATCGAAGATACAGGGAATGCTGCTGCCATTATACTGTCATCCCTTTCGCACCACGTAGGCTTTCTTCGAGTCGATCTGCAAAAAACGGTAAATAACAGTAGAGGTCAAAATATTGGTTATGCCTAGAATAATGGAAAAGATTTATATCTACTGCTGAGTGCATGCATTAATATATTGTTTATTACTAAATTACTCCTTTATAAATTATAAAGTAATATACAAAACCATTTTCCAAATATAATACCTAATTAAGGCTTCGAGCTCTAGTTTCCATTTCCATTTAAGCTTCCCAATATTGTTGACCGCCACTGTGTTGCTGTCCGATTGGTGCGTGCCCGTTTTGCACTTTCTTAGTGTGCGTGTAATGCGTAAATGCGCAATAAAATCATAATTAAGTTGCACATTTTGTTGAAAAAAAAAACCAATTTCCAATAACAATATTAAAATAATGGAGAATATGGGAATGTGGACAAACACACCTGCACCTGAACAAACTGCCAATTCGATGGGAAATCATATTGGTTTGCCGGCATAAAACAAATGCCAGTAGGAAAAAAACACGCACAAACACACACGTACGCGAAAGTCGCCGAGTCAGCAAAAGTTTTTCTTGCCAACAAGAAAACCCACTTTAACCGCAGAAACCATTGTAATTTCAATCGCACAACACACTTTTCACTTATACACTGCATCCGGGCAGGGATTTTCACCGATTTTCGTATATTTTTACCTTTTTTTAAGGTTTTATTTAATTTTCACTTACGAGCGCGATATTTCACCAAGCGAAGAAGAAGCACAACTTGTATGGGGAAAAAGAAAGAACGCAAATGGTGGTAGTGGTGAGTTTATAAGTGTGTTGAATTTGATCAGTTATTTTGGTGAATAAAATGTAAAGGAATACTTAGTGTGGTGAGTTTCTTCTTTTAAAAGGGAATTCAAATGCTTTCCAATTACAATTATTTTGTATTTAAATAATACATAAGAATCTTTCACTGAAAGTTTAATTCCCGCCGGAAACTGATATTATAAAATTCCCTAAGCACAATTTATCCCATTTTAAAGCCAGCAAAGTTAATGTGATATTTAAATTCCATGTTTTTTAATGAAAATTCAATCTCCTTAACTTAAAACTTAAAAGAAATTCCCCCTCTCAAGCGAGTGCATCTAACGGTCGTTGCAATAAAGAAATTGATTTTATTTTCCACCGATTTTCTGTCTTCATCTCGTATTCCCCGCAATTCGACAGCTGCGACTTGGACTTCGAGGACGAAAACGAAATCGACAAGGAGTCGGCGGATGGTTGGACCATGGCCTGGCTGCTGTTGGGACTGTTGACTGTTGGCACAGCGTGGACACAGACGCGGACATGGCCTGTCCATAGCTCTCGGCCACTTATCAGCGCGCGGCTGCAATTGTTTTCTTGTAAAAGTCAATTTTTGAAGTGTGCGCCATGCGGAAATCGGAAACGCCAGCCGAGAAACGCCAGAGAAACGGAGGAAGAGAAAGAGAGAGACGGGGACTTCACTGTTGACCTCGTTCCCCACTCGTCGCCCATATTTCTCAGCGGGATGCAGGACCATCAGGACCACGCCCTGGAGCTAGGAGTTGACCAGCAACTGGTTGTTAAGTGGTAACATACACTGATCGAAAAAATATGGAAGGCAGCCAGCATCTTATTAAATATATATCTTAATTATTCCTTGGAAAATTCGTATCTTGCAGCTTGTTTATTATATATTTATGGTATTTTTTACTTTAATAATTTACAAAACAAGGATATTATCTTTTAATGGTGACAAAACCTAAAATAATAAATATAATAATATGTATTACTTATAAAATTAATATCCTGCGGCATCTTTATTATTTATTTATGGTATATTTTACCTTATAAAAGTTAAAATAAATGGATATTACTTGTAAATTGTGACAAAACCTAAACTAATAATAATAATAATATTAATAATAATAAAAATAATATCCTGCACCATTTTTATTACAGTAGAGTCCGGTTATAGCGACTTTCAAGGGACCGTCGTTATATCCGGAAGACGCACTAACCGGA
>JAEIIU010056960.1:0-12392 GCA_018874675.1 Drosophila baimaii | reverse complement strand
TAACTTGGTGAACAGAGGGGGGAGGGTTTTAATTTCCCCTTACTCATGTGTGCTGACTGAAAACTTTTTGTTAGTAGGAACGAAAGAAATTAAGAAACCCCAGGATGAAAATATAATAACAGTATTATGTAGTAATTTTTATGTTTATCATTCGATTTGATTTCATCAAATGACCAGGGTAGGTTTGAATAACCATTTTCATTACATACTAATATAACTTTTTACCAAATCCCATAGTATAGGTGAGTTATTCGAAGTGGGCGTGGCCATATTCTAACACAATATTGATCAACTTCATCACCAAATTTGGTAGCTTTAGCTCTTATAGTCTCTGATATCTGCTGGACAGATGGACATGGCTAAATGGACTCGGCTGGCGATGCTAATCAATAATTTATATACTTTATAATTTTGTGAATGGGTATAAAATGTATCACGCTGGTGCACAACACCGAAACTATTATATCTGTCGAAATAAATATAAGTATAAAAAAGTTTATTTTCGGAACCGTGGATTCGAGACTAAAATCTATATCGACCCGCCCTGTTATTCCTGCCAATTAAATATACTTTATCCGATATGCCACCCTCTGTCTAATAAGTATAGTTTCGTTTGTAACTAAGTTATAATAACTTGGATTCCAATTTAAGTATGTATCTTTTCCAGCCTGAAATTTTAAAGCTACTCATTGATAATGCGCTGCCCTGTCTTACTTAAATCCCGACGTTTCTCCCTTACCCACTGTGAAAATGGCCCACAGCGAAGAGAGCTCTCTCAGCTGTTTCGATTAATTAGCATCCGTAATTGATGTACCGAAAAGTTTTGCCTAGCAGAGTTTGCATTTGCATTTTGCGGGTCTTTTTGACTGAAATGCTGCTGCTGGACAATCGTGGACATGGCTTGCAACCGGTCAGGTTGCATCTTTAGTTGGGATTTGGATGTGGACGTGCCTCGTGTCATTGCCGTTCCTGAAACGTGACTTTGCTGCGAATTTCGTTTGCATTGATTTAATGTAATTACAAAATTTAGCAGTTCCAAAAAAAAGTTTCGTGAAGGGGAGTTGGTGCCGTAATAAAGTGACCGACTGGCTGTGGGTCTTGGTTCATATCCAGATACAAACATTCTTTAATTTTAATTTTAAATTTCAAACTTTTTCAGGCATTCCCTTAAGTTGCACGAGTTGAGTCACACCGAGGGAGTAGAGCGAAGCTTTCGCTGCCATTTTCCGGACTGCTCGTATGCGGGTTTATACCAGGAAAACCTCAAAACTCACCTCATCTCGCACTCCCAGGGTAGGCACAAGTGCGACCGGGAAAACTGCAGCTATGTGGGAAAAAGCGGCCTACATTTGAGGAGGTAAGTTGAGAACAAGAAGCATTTACAACAATTTACAAAAAGATATAATGAAGTTCAATGATACTCAGAGGATTCTGAAGAGACCACTATTCGTAAAGGTTGTAATAAATATCGTACGAATAAATTATCTACTACAGAATGTTTAAAAAGGACGACACAAAAAAAATCATTAAATTATTCAAATATTTTAAGTAGTGTTAATATTATAACTATCAAAACTAAAAAAATAACAGGTCGACTTATCATTTATAAAGTCTAGATAATATAGAACTACCTTAACTTTTTTTGTAAAGTTTTATTGACCATATTAATTTGTTATTTGAGATTAAATTGAACATAGAATGTAATAGAATACAACTTCGGATAATAAAGTCTACGAGGGAGTAACATAAACATCTCTAGCTCTTAAAGTTTTCCAAATCTCGATGTACTTACCAATGGTTAGTGATCAGTTTCTCATGAGTTAGTTAACAAAAAAGAGTGGTTCACTAAATTGAGATATT
The DNA here is from genome assembly GCA_018874675.1 of Drosophila baimaii. Taxonomy (NCBI): domain Eukaryota; kingdom Metazoa; phylum Arthropoda; class Insecta; order Diptera; family Drosophilidae; genus Drosophila; species Drosophila baimaii. The sequence goes on along the minus strand of JAEIIU010056960.1, from coordinate 10,532 downwards.
GAAATCTTATTTTTTATTCACTTGTTCACTTGCACACTTTTTTATTTATGCTCACATCGTCCCGAAAATTTAAAAATACTCATCATTTTGTGAATAAGGAACCACCTTGAACATCATTTGTAGCGTGTAGTACTTTTCAATAGTTGAAGTACAGTACTCAATAGTCTGTTTATGACCAGTGAACAACTGAGCAATGAACAGTGAACAAGTACGCAATATAAGTGAGTTTACTCTTTCGGAAAACGAAAACTACTTACGGGCTATATAAGATCATGAAATATATAACCATTTACACGTATTTTAAAATATTTCCATTTCATTTAGGTGACTGCCGTCAAAGCAAACAGAAAATAATAAAAGCTCCTTTAGAAACTATTCATTTGTTGGATTCCTTTGAATCCAAGTCGCAGCTCAAAGATTTTATGCCATTACTGATCTAAACAATTCTACTCAGAACTTGCAAAAAAATGGCAAACAAACAGAAAAGAACGCGACCAAGACAATTGTAGGTACAAAAAGTAAACGAGCGACATTTTCTACACGAATTTAAATATCTTGCCAAAAAAAGATGTACAAACAAAACAGGAATGAAAGCTATTGGTATGTGCCTCGACTATGAGATACTCGGTACTCGAAAGTATCTACATTCCATTCTTCTTTAGACATTAACAATTTATTTTACTACGAACAGTTCAGTAAAAGATAATTAACTAATTAGGAGATAATATCTACACCGGCTATAACTTTTCACTTAGCTCTTTACTTGGTCGGTAATGTTACTATCTAGCTCCGAAAATGTGTTCGCTTTGGTAAAGAATGTTGGCTACAATTTAGGTAATCATCCAAATCAGAAATGTCCAGATCAGCTGGGCTGTTGATGCTCATCAATGCTTATTTATATGTAGGTACGAATCCACTTTCAATGAAACCAAGACACCCTTGCACTCCAAAAGTAATAGGTAGAAAGAAAAGACCAACAAGAACAGAACGTCATCCATAATTGCGGACTTTGAAGGGCAATTGCATAAATTGATGGAAGCAGCAACAAGAAGCCACAGAACCGCTTCGAGAGGAGTTCTGGCCAACGGAGGATAAGTTGGAGGAGGACAGTCGAAAGAGTCGCCGCTCGATCCCAAACAAAAAATCGTGACTTATCGATCGCCTTTGATATGCGGATTGAATTCTTGTAATATTTCCATTGCTCTCCTCCGCTCAACTCCGCCTCCTCGCTCTATCTTCGGGGATCCCGACCGTCAGTTCAGGGCCAAATTGCCGGCAATATGTATGGCAGTGCCACTGTTGGCCAGCCACTGTGCTGCTGCCCGCCCCAAGAGATCGCGACGGGGAAAAATGGCAATAAGAGGAGAACAAGCTGGGGTCTGGCAGTGGTAAGTGGTGGCATGGGACGTGGTCGAGGAGTTCGGCGCAGATTTGAATGCCGACGCAGTGGGTCGGATAATGGTTAATACGCCAGATCGCCTTAACCTTTGGCTCTCAATTTTTCTTTTTTGGCTGAACTAATGGATATTTGATCAGTTTGTGGGCATAATTATGGAATACGAGTATAGATGGGAAAACTTCCCAGAGAAAATAAAATGCGATATTCAATGCTCATTATTGTTTTGAGTATGCATAAAGTTGGAAAGTTACAAAATAATAGAAATGCATTTGCCATGACAAGAACTATCGGTTCTGCATCGATATTTGACACGAAATCCGATATATTAATCTGTGTTCTCACCTTTTAAAGGGAATATCTCTTTAATATATTGAACTGGGCCAAAGAAGAGTATAGCTTTAGCCGATGGCCCTGGCAGCTAGTGCTATAAGTATAATGTAAGTTTCTATTTTGTAAATGATCCTAACATCAAATAAAATAAAATACAAAATAAAAAAAAGAGTATAGCTTAGTGTAAATGATCATTGCTGGAAAAAAAATAATCAAAAATGCTGTTTAAAATTTGTTTAAAATATAGTTGATGGAAAGGACAATAACTTAAATACAATTGTCGGATATTTGCTCGATATGTTCCATAATATCGATATTTTAACAAAAGATGAGATATATTTTTATGTTTAAAATTTCGTTATATTTCGATACTTTCGCTATGATATTGAGCGTGAATTGTGTCGATATATCATATCTCGTTATACATCCTTAGAGAGGCCAGGTTAATAATTCGAATAAAAGTCCGTAATTATTGGTATATTCTGGAATGATCTATTGAATCTGAACTTAAGGATAAAAAAATTCTGCTAACCAGAAGCTTGGATGAGGCTTTCCCTCAAACGAACCCAATTATTAGGTATATTTCCAGTATTCAGTGCTGTTCCATTTAATGAACTCACTAAGCGAACGCAACGCAAATCACAGAATTAAAAAACAAAAGCCTCGCCTCATTAAAAATGCGAAACAGTTGACCTCAGTTGAGAATCAGGGATTGCATAAATCTTGCCCAGAATTCCGGACTCTGCGACAGAGCTCCGTGATGCGCTTAACTCACATCCGAGATCTTCAATTAGCTATCAAAAGGCAGCGCTGGTGATCCAGGAATTTCAAAGCGCAGCCAAAAAGGCGTTCGGCCAGCACAGCCCCGGCTTCGATTTGCGAATCTGTATCCGCGAGTTTGTCGGCATTCGACACACAGAGATGTAGGCAGAGGGCCTCCTACAACTTGGGGCTGCCCCGGAACGATCTTGAGGCTCCATTACTTGCCGCTAATTAAGCCTACCGAGGCGCGCGTGAGACGCGTCCGTCTGCTTCGCCCAACTCTTCGGGGCTTCAGTTTTCAGTTTATTCAGTTTGAGCTTGAGATTTCACACAGATTCCGATTCCGGCGGCCCGAGAGTCCACTAAAAAACATTGGCAATTAATTGTGAGTCTTCGGTTTGGACAGTAGCTGATAAGTGGAGTGGACAACACACACACACGTACACTCGCCAGAGGACTCCTACAGTTGGGCATTGGGGAACGGCTCAAGGAGCATCGCACTGTGGTCCAGCCGACCACTTTTCCTGACCAGAAGTCAATATATTAAAGGTCATGCATAGCAAAAGTGCGAACACTACTTAAAAGTTCTCAAATATTTCTTAAAAATATTTAAAATAAATTCGAATAAGTGGGGTTTGAACTACTTGTTTGGCATTGTGAAATGTCTTCAGTCGTTGTGATATTTTTCAAATTTGAAGTTAATAGTTAATGCATTTATATGCTATAGTATAAGTGTTGTCTGATTTGAATAATTCAATCTTATGACTACAAAATTGCGGTTGGTTTTCAGGTTGATATCGCTTAAATTGAGCAAGTTGTTAATTTTGCCCTAAAAAAGTGGTCGTTTAGACCATTGTGCACCTGGGCGTAATTGAAGGCGCGTAACTGAGATAGTGTGAGTGAGGTGGACTCTCCTTTCTTGTAAGAGCATATTGGTTTTAATGGTCAAATAAAATAAAATAAAGCAAAATAATTTCCGATCGGAACAATATTAAAAGAATATATGATTAAAAGGGTTAAAAGTTACATTGATTAAAAAATCTTGTATTTATTAAGTCAAAATGTTTTTATAGTTAAACAAAAACGAAAAACATTTCAAAACTGGTAGTTACCTTACGGTCATAAAAGTTCAAATAAGTTTTTATGATCAAACAAAATCGATAAACATTTAAAAACTAGTAGTTTACTTATATGTACCTGTAACTATTGAAACAAATAAAAAAACACCCAGACCTTGAGCCATCCAAAATAATAGTTAGATATCATCAGAAAGGTCGCACAAGCTACATAACTTGATGTAATGTCTATACCGCTTTTTTATTCTCTAATACTTTAATTCAAAGTGAAAGAGCTAGCACTTTAGTGAGTTTTACTCTAAGGGACCCATTAGCTTAGACCGAGAAATTAAAAGATAAACAAATCGTTTCCAAATGACCTTTAACAGGCATCTTTTCAAGACTCTCCTCAACAATTACTTTAAAAATAATAGTTCTTAAAATAATATTGAGTTAAATCGCCAACACCATAAAAAAAAAGTTAAATAAAATAAATACAGAAAATGTTTCAAATGGGAATGTTTTAAAACTGCAGTTTAAGATTTGACTTACCATATGAGGTGAATTTAAAATGGAGATGACAAAAAACTGCGGTTTCATTGTCTATAAATTATCCGAATTTTCAGAGTACGTTCGCACAAAATGTTTTACTTATCTAATTACTTGGTATTTACTTATGCACTTTTATTTTTTCATGATTTTAGACAGAACAAAGTATAAAAACCGTTTCCTTTTTCGATATGTAGTGATGTAGTTATGTAATGTAATTGTAATAATTCGTCGATCTTCTTTAGTTTAGGGGAATAGTTCGAAATGTACAATATAAAGAAGATAATATTTTAGAAATGTTCTAAAAGGTAAGTAAGTTAGATATTGAGGCTCTGAATTTTGTTTTATTTTAATTATTATATTTATTTATACAAAAATTAACAGAGGTGGTGGGTAGCAGATTCAGACATATTCGATCACTTTTCGAAACCCTCTGAAATATAGCTCACTGCGCAGTCGTGTGGACCAGGCCACCAATTGTGGTTTCGCGCTCTTTGCCCAAAAGCTGATCGCCATCTAAGCCAAGTCCGGATTGGCTGGGTTTGCTGCTCATTCTTCTGCTTCTGCTCCTGCCGCCGCTGCTCCCACTGGCCGAAAAGCAATTGGCAATTGCCAACTTACTCGTATTTTGATTTCGAGCGTGCGATTCGAATACGAAATTAGCAATTAGTTCTGACTTCGGTGGTGGGACAAGCCGCCACTGGAATTTACCGCCTAATCAAGCGTTGAGATTTTAAATATGGCTTCGCTCAAGCTCCCTCTCTTATTTCCTCCGCAGGCACCTCAAGTCGGCCCACTCCCGGGAGGAGGAGGGTGCCAGGGAGTGGTTCTCATGCGATCAGTGCGCGTTCAGGACCCGCACCAAGGGCCACCTCCGCCGGCACTCGCTGCGCCACACGGGGCAGAAGCCGCACCAGTGCCCCCACTGCGACTTCCAGTGCAGCACAGTCGACAATCTGCGGAAGCATATCGTCAAGACGGGCAAGCATCCCGGCAAATTCATCTACGAATGCGTTAAGTGTTCGGATCAGGCGCCAAACGAGATCTTCAAGAGCAACACATTCAAGGAATACCAGAAACATTTGGCCACTCACAAAGTGGATTAATGTAACGATAAGATAAGATGCCTTCAAAAGATCAAAGGCGACTTAATATATGATATAAAAAACGAGTTTAGAATAATAATTAATAATCTTTTTTTAAGTTAAGCACCTGTAATTGTAATTTGCAATAGATCTAATGTGCCCAACTTTTGGTATCAATTCACCAGTATACTAAAGAGTGTTATTTTTGTAATGCTCTAGAAAACATTTCATAATTATTAAGCACTATGTAGTTATTCATTTTATAAATGGTCTAAAAATAACTTAACATTTTTTAATTGAATACAAAAATGAAGCTAACTTCGGATGTTGATAAATATCAAGAATTTATATAATATTTAAAGGAGCCTTGAAAGAGAATAAAAATAGTTGTAGTCTCGGGTATTTTTGACCTCTTATTATTTAATTTTGTGTTAATGTATACCCTTATAATAAAATGATATTAAATTAGTAAACAGATATTTCATATTTTAATGAGATTTTAATAAAAGCAGGCAGCGGAATGAAAACAAGAATTTCATTGTATTTTCAAATTACATTCGAAGCTAAAACAAACATTTGTATTACATATTGTTTATACTTATTATCGAATTCCATACTAAAGCTGAATCATTTTTTAATGATTTTCGAGAGTGGAAAAGGGCGTGGCTAAATTTTAAAACCAACTTGATCTGCCTACAGTGTTGGCAGATATTCTAGTCTCTGAGATCTGTTATTTAATACGGAGGTCTAGTGTACAAGGACAAGAAAAGCCGATTCGATAGCGAATTTGGGAAATTAAGGAAAACATTGGAAATAATTCCCAAGAATGGCCAGAATAGCTTTTGGCCGTTGACTTTAAATTTCTCAAAGCCGTGATGACGTGATAGACCATTTTGGACACAGATTCGTACATAGAGCAATTACAACATCCAACCACGACTGAAATATTGCTAGAATTGAAATGAAATATCAGTTGGAATACGTAGGATGTGTACCCCCCCCCCCTTTCAAGTTTTCCGTTCAATCACATCAGTTTCTTGACGGTTGTACAATTTCATTATTTTCACGATTTTGATATTTTAACACGATTCAAGTGAACCTTAAGCTGAATTTATGCGGTAGAGCTCCCAGCACATCAAGAGAGTTGAAGACTAGCGCCCTCCATTCTTCAGTCAACTACATTCAAGACTCACTTAGCGCATTAAACCCAAATTATGATTTGTCCCTTTCGTAGAGGTCTCTTAGGCTGAAGACGTTAGGCTGATACACGGTTAACGTCAGTAGCAATGCCAGAGGATACAATAGGCGATCGAGTTCGAGATATTTACCAGAATCAACGAAATGATAAAAATGAACTTGAAAATCAACGGGTCTGCAAAATTAAATGCCGCTCTTTTGCTCAGCGCTCAGGACTGACATTCCAAATATTGACTGCCATGAGCACGCACAGGTCTTTAAACAGAACTAAAACTTCTATGCGCATCTCGTCATTAATTTGAAGAACGAAGCCGAAGATACTACCACGGTAATTCTATATACAGTAGAATCATTTTCGCTTTAAAAGTAATGATTTTACAGTGCTTATATGTTATTTTATTCTTTTATATTTTCCTTTTGCGTTTGATTATTAGGGCCGTTCCGATTAATGCAGGACTTTTAAATAACCATGGTTTGGTTGCCTAATCTTCAATTCAAATACATATAGATGTGTCGCAATGCATCGCATATTTATAAATGTAGCAGAGAATATATGAATTATTTGAGTTAAATTGGCTTATGCTAACAATACACAAGCACTGAAGATAAAATAATAGGTAAGATAACAGTGACGATTGCCAATTCAACTCCAAAAATGTCAGATTTTCTGAAGATAAATCATACTTTAACAAAAAATAACGATAATAGAATTCCTAAAAAAATCAAATTTATACAATGTAATCTAAAATCAAAAGAAAAACAAATATGTCAAAAATTTCCTTATTGCTTCACAAATATTATGTACATATACTATAAAATTGCGTAGTCGAAGGCCTCGTAGCTAGCACTACAAACCAATGTTAGTATTAGTTTTGTAAACTTTACTATCATCTTTAATAAATAAATAAATAAATAAATAAATGACAAATTATTTAATTATTAATTATTGCGTCATCGGTGCTTAGCTGAAAAATGTAAGCATTGAAAATAAGGATAATATTTAAAGCAGCGATTTATTAAACAAATTTGAAATTTTTTTTGGTTCAAATATGATTAATTTCGTGTATTTGTCATAAAATTGGATACCAGATATATTTGAAGTTTGAAGGCGCGATCGTCACTACTGTCATAGCTCGTAATAGGTGTTTTTTTCATTTTTTGATTATATTGTTTCTTGTTTATGATCAATACGAGAGAAACGCAATACAAATACCTTTGGGCGTTAAATAAAAAGAGAAATGGAAATGGCTAAGAAACATTGTGAAATGATGCCACCTGTTACATAATTCCTCATACTTTTTAAAATGCTTTTATAGCCTTGATTTTCTATAAGAAGTAGATATTACATTATTCGAGAAGTTTCCGAAATTTGGAATACTAAGCAGTAATATGGAAGTTATTACGTCATAGAATGAGGAAATCAAAATTTCCCAATTGATAGATTTAAAATATTGTTGACATATGTATGTATATACATGTAGCCTAAGAGCCTGAGAGCCTAATTACGACTTTTCTTATTTATTTATATTTTTTTATAATTTACGCACAAACCTTTAGGAATTGCACACCCCAAAGCGTAGGTTTTTTCAAATAAAATTTTCAAATTAAAATTTTTTTAAAATCAAAAATGTAGGGGCCTAATTATTAAATAATACTTGTATATTTCCAGAATTCCAAATAATTTGTAATTAGATATCGTAAACGAAACATTTTCGCCATCGCTACCAAGATATATTTAACAGTTTTGTATTCGTTGGTTGTAACAAATTTATTCTTTTATACAATCCAAACATAAAAAAAACTTTATTTTTCACATTTCATATTCTCAGTATTTTAATGTGTGAAATCAATGTCGTAAGCGTGAGCTTGTTTTTAATTGTATTTAAGTTAATGTGGTTCCAAAGTAGCTGTTGCAAGCGAGCCGATGGTTGCTTAGCTTAGAGGTTATAAGAAGCCTTTAGAGTTGTAACAGAAATTATAGCTAAGGGTGGAAATGAAGTTCTCGGAGTAGGACAGGTAGAATACAAATGGAACTCGTGTAATGATACGCCCGCCGCCACCAAATCTCCCATCCGATCAGATGCCGCTTCCTGCACAAGAAACTGAACCTTTTATAAGGTGTCGGATATCGAGGTTCCGAATCCGAAGGTCTGCTTGATGCTGTGCCAGTAGTACCGGTACCAGTTTGTTCTCATCGCATCGTACTCCGAGGCGGGAATGCCGGTCTGCTTAAGCGTCATCATTGTGCTGGACGACTGGAAGAATGGAAGAGGTAAAAAATGTTATAAGTAAATATCTTGTTAATGGATCGCGATTTGTTGTTTTAAATTAATAATATAATAGTAAACTGATATTATACAAAAAAGTGTATACTAAACAAAACACCCTCTACCGAGGAAAGATAGTAGTGATGATCGCACCCATAACTCAATAATTTTCTGATAGCGTGCCGAATTATTCACACCACTCATCACCATTATCTTACTTCCTTAAGAGGTGTTTTTGGTAGTTCTTGTTTATTGAATATCTGAATGGATTGTAGGATTGGGATGATTAAGATGTCGTTAGACGCATTTTCCGATATAAAATGGAAAACTGCTACACCGCCCTAACACTTTTACCGTAAGTTTTTCCTGAACCGACTGATTTTTTAAAAGTCGAAAAATTCTCAACTTTTTTGCTAACGCTTGCGATAGTTTTTGATTTTGTACAATCTGACCATCTTAAAAAAGTATAATATAGTAGTTGCCTTGCGCACACATTTGGTGCTTATCGTAACTATGTAGACGACCGTCCACAATGACATAGCTAACCGTATTATTTTTGGAGACATCGCTTTAAAAACTGGTTTCCTTTTTATAAAATACTTAATTACAATACTATTATATTACTTTTGCTAAAAAGCCGCTTTTTTCGGAGAACTCAAAGACAATAGTATATTTCAACTTGAAAGTTATTTATAAACTCATTCATTAATATCCATATAAGTTTAAGCGGTATTTAAATGAAATCGATTCTTAGACACTTATTTTCTTATAAATAAACAATTTGAAGACCCCTATAAAAAGAAAAAAGTTTAAATATTTGTACATGTTATTTTTATGTTTTTTTTAAGTCTAAACTCTGTGTAATATTATGATCATTTGTATATGTTCGATATTTGTATACCGAAATAATCTGTATTCTTTATGCAAAAACATTAACATTAAGGGGGTTTGACCAAAGACACTAGAATAACTTATAGCACATACAGCTGCAACAAAAATTATACCACCATCAGTACAAGCTAATTTTGCCCTACTCACTTTTTTAACTTTAAGGAATCGTTGAAAACCTTTTTAGAAACGGTAGACTATAGTTATGCAGGGAATGTGACAAAAAAATTTAATTATGCCTTAAGTTTTCAAGTTATTTAAGAAAATTTTCCTAAAAATGGAAAATGTTGACGAACTAAATAAGAGCACCACTTTTCACACATTGATTTCAAAATTAATAATGGACTATTATCATTAGCAACATTAGTAACATTCATGAGTTAACGATATGGAACTATTAAAACTAGCTCTAATTTAATATTAAGTAGTGTGTCCTGTATTGCCAATAAAAATGTGTAGCACCTTGTGATTGAGTCAATGAAGTCCTTGCATAATTTTAGGGAAATTGAGCTCCAGGACTCTATACCCTTTCCAAAGTGATTCGATGGTAGTTGGCTCGAATGCAGCAACTGCCTTAACAATGTCGGAATCTCTGAAGACTACCTTTAAACTATCACAGAGTTCCAAGCCGTTACCTTGATTTTATTATGTTTTTCTTTTTCTGTGAAAAGACGTTTACAAGTAGAATTTCATATTCTGAAAACGCTAGTAAAACTATCGCGTACCACATGCACTTGGACCTTTATGCTTGATAGCTTTCGTATCGGTTACTACAAAAAAAAAACACCTTACTTTTATCTGACCATAGAACATTTCTTAATTTTAGTGACGTCAAGTTTTCATGTTCTTTGGTTATTTAAATGTCTATTGTGTATTGGACTGCAGGCTTTTGGATTATGTTGTTTTGAGATGTGTGAGTGAACCGTTTGCATTTATTATACCCTTGCAGAGGGTATTATAAATTTGCCATGATGTTTGCAACGCAGTGAAGGAGTCATCT
>JAEIIU010056950.1:0-20077 GCA_018874675.1 Drosophila baimaii | reverse complement strand
TTCTATGGCAGCTATATGATATAGTCGTCCGATCCGGCCCGTTCCGACATATATAGCAGTAAGAGTATATCGAATACTATATGTAAAGTTTCATTCAAAAAGCTTTAAAACTGAGAGACTAGTTTGCGTTGAAACAGACAGACGGACGGACAGACTAGATCGACTCGGCTGTTGATGCTGATCAAGAATATATACACTTTATAGGGTCGGAAATGACTCCTTCACTGCGTTACAAACTTCTGACTAAAATTATAATACCCTGCAAGGGTATAAAAATGTACATACTAAATTATAAATAAAGTGGATTTCTCAAAGAATAATTGTTTTTTCTTTTTTAATTTAGTAATGTTCTCGCTATGCTATAATTAACCCTATTTTGGTGTCAAAGGGTTAAAGTGCCTGCCAGGACAGTATTTCGGTCTTTCTGTTTTTGCTAAACATTTTTCTTAAATTTTCTTTTTTTATTTTTCGTTTTTACAATCATTGAAAATAGCAACGTTGCCAGACTTCAGACGAATAAAAACTTTTTTTACTTGCGCGTATCTTCTCCATTTTTTTGTTTTTCTTTATTTCACAAACATTTCCTTTTTTTCTTTTTTTCCTTTTCTGGAGAGAAGGAAAAATCAATATGCGCGGATTGCGATTGCATTTAAATGAACGCAAAAAAAAGTAAAGAAAAAAGAAATACCATGTGAATGTGTATTTTTCTTCTTTTATATATATGTATGTATATTTGTTATTTGTTTTTCGTGTGTGTTTGAGTGTGGCAACAAATAAAAAATATGGTGAGCAGCAGCAAAAGCCAGAAACCGGTTCAACAAGAAATTCTACGTGCGGCTTATAAGAAAAAAAAAAAAATATATTAAAAAAAAAAGAAGAAGCGGAGGCCACGTTGTACATATAAACTTATATATATATATATATCTCACACATCACATAGTATAGCTATTCACATTTTAAGCCGCAGAAAGAAAAAGAAATTGGTTGAAACATCATCAACAACAACACCAACAACCACACACAAGTAGTAGTAGTAATATTTGCATAATTTAAATGCTAATTAGCCAACGGATCGCGATCGGAATCGGAATTGGGAATTCTGATATGTAGAAGTTGGCTTTAAGCGCTCAGAAAGGCCAGGCCACGAAGGGTATAAATAAATAAAGCCACAAATCTATGGAAATATATACATACCACATATAGCGGAGGCATCGACAAAAAAAATAGAGATACCAAAATATAACAGGAAAAAAAACCTATTAAGAAAAAAAACTTGATATTTTTGGCGCCACACGTTTTTTGGGTGGATGGAAAAGAAGAAGACGAAGGCGAACACATGTCGCGAAGTATTGATGAACTGGAAGACTTCGAAAAGAAAAGATTCTTAACCTCGAACAACTAGGGGTGTTTGTTTTTTTTTTTTTTTTAATAGAACAGAATTGATGATAAAGAAAGGGTAGACGGAGGTTAACCCTTCTTGAAAGAAAATTTAATGAGAAACTAAAGAAATCTAATTAAGAAGACCTAAAGATCTAGATGATTTTGTCAAAAAGAAATTCTTAACCTCAAAAAAGAGGGGTTTTCCAACAAATAAAACAGATTTAAGGCACACACTGGAAGAATACTTGAGGTTATTTATTATACACTGAATCCAAAAGGAATTTTATATTAAACAAAGCTAAGTAAAGATAATTATAAAATGTAAAAAAATAAAACCTTTAATAACTCAAAAAATAATTAAAAACCAGGTCGATTTCCTCTTTAACGATTAGATAACACATGATTTATAATATATTATTGTACAGCTGAACAAATATAAACTTTTCCTAGTCTATAAAAATCTTAATACTTTATAAATCAATAAAAAAAAAGAGATACATATATAAATATTCAACAAACTCATTTATTTCTCCCCTTAATTAATTTGTAAATAATTACTCACAGTGCTTAAGTGGCAGGGAAAATAATGCTTAGTTATACAATGCTATCATATTCCATTTTTTTTGTCATAATAATAACAGATTTTTTCTTCGAATGCGAATTGTTATCTTGAAATATAATACAAAAAGGAAAAACTTATTGGAAAAAATTCTAACGAAGCTCAGCTAACCGACGGCTTTGTGAAGAATAACAAATTTGATATATTTATAAACAAAATGCTTTAAATAAATAAATTTCTGCAATAAGAAAGAATAAGGAAAGAGGTTACTCATAGGTATTTAGGTTTTGGGCTTTTAGTTTTTTTAAAAGATTTTAAAGAAGTTTTAAAGTTAAACTTTAAGGCCTAGTCGTGGCTAGGCTCCTTTTTGTTGTTTTTTTTTTTTTTTTTTGGAAGGCGCCAGCCAGTCGTCCTTACGCGTTCAGCGATCCATGAAAATGTTCAATAAAAATTGCACAGAAATAGGGTTCTTGAGATTCCCCCAACAATCACGTGTGTTTTCCGACGCTCATGAAGATCATTTATTTGCTCTTGTTTTTTTTTTCTGCCCTGTAGTTGCTTTTTTTTAAGCTTTAAGGGTTAAAAATAAAAAAAAAAAATCACTTTCCTGATTTCCTGAGTTGTTTCAATAACTTGCCACTCTTAAGGAGCTCTACGAGAAGGAACATATATTTATTAAATAATTTTTTCAATACCTTATACTGATTTTAGTTATCTAATTAAACTGTTCCCTATTTCATTGTAATGTCTTTGCCTTCTTTGTTCAAAACATTTTGTTACATATTTAAATAACATTTAAAAGAATTTCTATTCCCTGCATTCTTAATTAAAAATGCTTAAAAATGTCATCAAATCCTAATTTACTAGCTTAAAAGTTCTATATTTAATAAGGCAGGTAATATAAATTTCTTCAAATGATTAAATATAGAACTTTCAAACTTGTAAATGAGGAGGATTACATCTTAAAATATATTATAAAACATTTAAATGCGTTTTAAAAAAGTTCTAATCAACCCAGTATGGGCCAAAATAGAGTTCTTATATCTGGATTTAATAATTCGGAATATAATGTACAATCCAGTGGGATAGCCATCTTCCAAGATATTCCCCTCTTTGTAAGAAGGTACACTCTTCGAAAACCTTAGAAAATACCCCCAAAAGACTTCAAACTTTAAATTAAAATAAATTAAATCCTACGATATAATACTTATAAAATATATATACAACTTTTTGTAGGAACTTACACTTTCAGCGATGAATGGTAGATAAATCCGCGATGCAAAAATCCACGCGAGAATCCCATGCAAAAGAAAAACTATGAACAATTCAGTTTTCTCAACTTGGCTTTAATTTTTCGACTTTTTTCTGGCTTTCATTCTAGATTTTCTTTTTTTTTTTTCGTGCGGCACAAATTCGCGAAATCTATTGATTTTTCTTATTTTTCTTCTTCTTCTTGGGCGAAGCGGTGGTAACAATAAAAAAAATAATATTTCGGCGTAAGGGAAGAGCAATATAACGGTAGATTATTTTTTTAGCACAGGGCGTTGTCTGGCCCAAAAAAAAAAGTTGCGTTTTGCCTTTTTTTTTTAAATATATATTTAACGAATTCTCCCTGCATGGGTATGTCTGCGTATGCGTGTGTGTGTGTGTGCAAAAAAAATCTATGTTTACACACACACACACATCGACAGGGGGTACAATTTAAAAAAAAAATTAGAACACACACACACTTTAAATGAGAGTGAGAGAGAGAGAAAACTAAAGAGCGAGATACAGGGAGGGCGAGCGAGCCAGCGAACAAGCGAAAGAGCGAGTAAAATGTTATAAAAAAAAAGTCGCGACGCAATTTTTAATACTTTATTTTATTTGATTTTCTTTTTTTCTTCTTTTTGTTTGCGCTGCCTTTCAAACGGGGATTTGGCTTCTTTTCTTTTCCTTTTTTTTTGATTAGCTTGACAGCGCACTTATACACACACACGCACGCACGTACTGACAGATATACATATACATATATTTGCTGTCATATTCGTATATATACATATATAATTTTTGTAGCTGTGTATTTATTTCTATATTGCGTTGCAAAAAAAATACCTCCGTTCGATTTTCTTTTACGTGGATTTTGTTTTATATATATATATCTAAATATATATATATATATACGTATGTATATAAATAAATTCGCAAATCGCTGTCAATTTCTTCTTTTTTTTTTATTTCGTTCACATGCTCTGCGCGCAGCACACACCCGAGTTTTTAGTTTGCGTTTGCAGCCATTTCGACAACGACAACGACAACGCCGAAACGCAACGCAATGACAGCAGCGACTGCGACGCTGGCAGCGGCAGCGAACGAACGGCAACGTCGACCGAGGCAACTTCGAACCAATGGAACATCACACACACAAACACACTCACAAGAACAAAAAAGAAAAACAAAATATAAATAAATAGGAAATGTGGCTTATTACCTGGCCTGCCTTTTAAAAACACTTCTCAAAAATGTAATTGCACGATATTGATTCGAAATTACCGAATTATATTTAATATTTGCTTGTGGATTTGAGAGAGAGCGAGCAAGCGAGAGCGCGCTTGTTGTTTTGTTGCTCGTCTCCGGCGTTGCTTTGCTTCATGCACTCACTCGCTTTGCCGCCGCTCCTTCGCTGGGTTCGGTTCGCCCGTTAGTCAGCTCGACGTCGACCATCGAACATGGCGGCTTCGAACATCAAAATACCCCAGTGTCGAACTCTAAGCCCAAGTGCCGTACTATCCCACACACACACACAGTGGCGTCCAAATTGGATTGGTCAAGTGCCAATAGTATGGGGATTTATTTTTCATTTTAGTCAAAATAATGTTTTATTTATAAGTTTATTAAATTAGTAGAAAACTGCATATTTAGGTGTGTTTGTACATATAATTATTTATTTAAATCAGTTGAATTAGGTACATTTTAATTACTTAGGTACAATTTATATAGAAAAGATTTTGAGATATACCGTGGATAACATTAATATTCGTTTTTTTATTTTTTAAACTTCAAACCCGAATAAATGAATAGACAATAAAACAAGCTTTAATTTGAATTTTTTTACTTTGTTATTTTTAATTGTTTTAAGCCTTTTATTCACGTTTGAAGTTGGGAAAATAAAAAAAAAACTGAATATTAATGTTATCCACTGTAAATGTCTTTTTTAAATATTTACTGAATTTTGGTTTACATTTGTATCTGAAGGTTACTTTCTAAATTAACGATTAGTTCAGTTATTTCTCATTAATAATTTATTTTGGGGTGTCTTATACTTTTATTACTTAAATTTGCTATAACTAATTAGACTTTTTTTTGGGCTCTTACTTTAAGGACATTAATTAAAGAGATTCCACAAATTGTAGCTTGTATTTATTTAAAATTCCCAACTAATATTTTAGTTTAATAAGCTTTTCTGTGTTTCTTCCTTCACCTTTTCTATTGTTATTATAGTTTTTGTACATTTTCTTTTTTCTAAAGAAGAAACTCCATTTATAAAGTTCGAATTACGGGCGCCAAGAAAAAGAATTAAACAATTCTGCTTCTTCTAAACAGTTTTAGATTTCCGACGCTGAAGCTTTTGTTTAAAATTATGCAAAAATAAGCAAATATGAAGTTACATTTTCTTCGTTCTTTGCAATTTTTGTACCCCTCGCTTTTTTTTATTTTTTTGATTAGCTAATTCCCCTCCTTTGCCGATCGCCTCATGCGTTTTGTTTTGTTTTTCCTTTGCTTTATCATTTTTTTTTTTGTTTTTTTTTTTGCTGCTTGCCAATTTGCAGTGAAAGTGAAAATCGCCGAGAGAGGAGCGCGCAGGCGGCGCAAAAAGGGGGGCCCCCGATTGCAGTGTGGGTTGCTTGCTGCAAGAGGGGGGTGGGAAGAGGGCGGACAGTGGGTGCTCGCTGGTGGTGGCGGTGGGTGGCTTTGCGGGCAGAGGGCAACGGCCAGCGTCGGCCTAGGCCGGGCCTAAAAACAAAAACAAAAAGGAAACAGTTACACACGCACACGTGCGACGTTTGTTACCTGAGAATATCCCTTCAGAATGACCTGCGCTATTTTGGAAAGCAGTGTGTGTATAGTGTGTGTGTGTGTGTGTGTACTTCGTTTTCTCAACGTCCGGTTAAGAGCTAACGGACACTTTAAATGTAAAAAAAAGCAGCGGTTAAGGTTCTTTCTATAAATTTAGGAAAGTTTTTAGTTAGTTTTTCAACTTTTTGAAGCTTTTTAATTTAAGTTATCTTTGATTATCTTTATTTTAAAAATAAAAAAAGCTTTGTTTTTCTGTTTCATGTTTTCTTTTTTCAACAATTTTAATATTTCTTATTTTCTGAATTTCTTATACATAATTTTGCCTTAATTTGCCAACCATTTGATGTTTGCAGTGCATTTTGCGCTAATGTTTCGTGTCTATTAATATTGTCCGTTGTCCGTTGTCCGTTGCTGTTGTTGCTGTAGCTGTTGTTGTTGCTGATTTGCCTTGTTTGTTATTATTAGGTCTGCCATCGTTCACTCTTCCTCACCCTCTTCTTCGACCGCTCTCACCGGCTCCTCACTCTCTCGCATCTCTCGCTCGCTCATTCATTTCGCTTTTCCCCCGTTTTCTACGCCCCTCTTTTTTTTTTGCTGCTGCTGCTACTGTTGTTGTTATTGTTGTTTGCAACCGGCCGGCGGAAGACTTGCAACATTTTTTTTTTCCTTCTAAGCGCCCGCTCAGTTTTGCCACGTTGCCAATTTTCAGTGCAAAAAAAGAAAAGAAAGAAACAAAAAAAAAAAACAAACGGACACACACACACCACACGCACGCACACACCCTTATGTAAAAGTGGCAACAGCGCAACATGTTCGAATCAAGCTGAAGTTCGGCAACGGCGCAGCAGCAGCAGCAGCAGCAGCGACATTTTATAACAAACATAAATAAATAAAATAAGCAGAAAGGAAGACGGCAACACAAGCGAAATGAAACGGAAAACGGATGAGCCATATGAGTGGCCAAGAAGGGGAGAGAGATGGCCCAAGGTACTCTCACACGCTGCATTTGCATGAGGCGGCTGGCTTCATACCGCGTCATACCGAGTCATACCGTTTTAAAATAAAATAGCAACACATACGCCACTTGGGGCCTCTCATGCGCTCTCAGTCAACGTCAGGCAATCGAATCGCAAATGTCGCCGGCGAACGGTACTTCCGTTAATTTGTACGACGAACGTGAGGTAATGTTGTAAAGCTTAATTTTCAAATGAATTATTTGTTATTACATTATTTTTAAGTGCTTATTTAAATTGCATTCATTTAAATTTAAATAGAAGCAACCTTTTTTTTATCGATATTTGATAAATAAAAATGTACCTAAAAGTGAAACTATGAATCGATAGTTCTTATCGATTGATTGAAGTCACTAAAAAACACCAAAGACATCCAATAATAATTTCTAAATTATAATAGTAATATTATTATTGATTATTTGATGGCGATCCAGGTAATGGAGGAGTTTATCAGTTGTTATCGACACTTCACCGTCCTGTGGGACAGCACCAGCGTCGATTATCTATCGAAAAAAAAGAAACAGCCAGGCTACCAGGAACTCCTCAATATCCTGCAGCGCATCAATGGCGAAGCCACGGTGCAGGATGTAAAGCGCAAGATAAACTCATTGCGATGCTGCTATCGTCGCGAGATCAAGAAAGTACAGGCCTCACAGAATAGCTACAAGCCGCGTCTCTGGTGGTTCCATCTCATGGACTTCCTCAAGCCGGTCCTCAACATCCAATCGCCGTTGCGGGTCAAGTCAGAGAGTCTGGACGATAGTCTCGAGGAGACCAGCATTAATGTGAGTACAAGCTTACTTTGGAAGAGATCCTATAAAAATCATTTTATTTTACATTTAAATAATAATTATAAGCTAAAGCTAAGAAGGCTTTCGATTGGATATTCTGCATGAACTCATCGTATTATATGGGGAACAGTAATTATTAATTACTTTCCTTCACCTTCACCTTTTTCTCATCAACATTATAATAAGAACTTCCCTACCAAGGGTTTTCGGTACACTATTGCTTTTGCTGTGTTCTGTTTCTTTTCCACGAATGTTGTTCGCTCGTTGTTGCGGTTTGACGACGCGCCCGCCGTATGACATACCGCTGGTGGTGGTTGGCTGGTCGTCGTACGACAGTCGTCGGTCGTTGGATTCACTTTTTCAAATTCAGATTCCGGTCAGTCGCTCGCTCGCTCGGTCGCTCTGGGTTATCATGTCGCAGCATAGTCACACGTCCATCACATTTTGGAGGGAGTTCTTCCAGCTGTACCGCTCCATGCCGGAACTCTGGCTGGTGCGAAGCAAGCCCTATCGCGATCGCCGGTTGAAGGATGAGTCCTATGGCCGTCTCTTAACGTTAATGCGTCAGATCGATTGTCATGCCAATATCCATACACTGAAGAGAAAGATTAACAATTTCCGGACTTCGTATCGTAGGGAATTGCGTAAGGTCCTGACCAGTTCACATGCGTATGCGCCTTCTCTTTGGTATTTCAAGGATCTGGATTTTTTATGTGAACTGGAAACGGGTGATTTGCAATATGGCAAAGATACAGAAGTGAAGACGCCAGAACCGTTAGCACTGGATCAGGATGTGGAATACCAACAACAAACAGCTGATGAAGTCCAAACATTGGGAAGAATTTTACTCAAATCTGAGAACACCGGGGATATGGAATTTAACGAAATCAATGAGGTATCATCTGACCTGGAGCATCATCATCAGCAGCAGCAGCAGGGCGTCGTCCATAATGTTGGTAGCGACTCCGAAGTGCGTGCAATGTTCTAGAACAAAAAATAAGAAGAATTTATCAAATATTTAATATATTTTATATTATAAGAATTAAAAACTCAATTTATAATTATACTAACCCATTCAATATATTTCCCTTTTGTAAATATTCCCTTAGGACGACGATATATTTGCTGGATCCTTTCACAAGGAGGAGGATGTGCTCGGTGGCATGGAGACCATGAGCGATGCCGAGGCGGAACCAGAACCATATGTGGATAATGAAGCCGATCAAGAGCCCGATCTCGAACCCGAACCCGAACCCGTAGCCGTGCGTCTCAGGAATACAGAGGTCAAGGGGTTTACCGGTTTCCATGACGCGTTGCCCACGGCGAACAACAAGGAGAGTCCCTATAGCAATCAATCCAGTTCTCGATCGAGGGAAGGACGAACTTCGCGACGTGTCCGACGTCGTCGGAGCAGTAATGTCAGTGATTACGACGAGATAAGGGATGTGAAGCGCCAACGGACGATGGAGGAACTTTCTCCGGACAGAGATAGCGGTTGGAATAGGGATCGCGATAGGGAGGCCGATAACGAGTGCGAGCTGATCGGAAAACGGATGGCCGCCCATTTCCGGAATATGCGAGCAGATCAACGGCTCTTCGCCGAACGGATCATTAGCGAAGTGCTCGTCTTCGGTCGGATGAATCGTCTATCTCTTGACTCCCAGTTTCTTTCGAATCGTAAATAGGGTTAAAAGATTCCAAAACCCATAGGTTCTTCACTAAAAAATAAAAGGGTAAAGAAGAAGAGAATCAGAAGATTTCTTCCGAACCCTAAAATCTAGAATTACAACAATTAGATAAGTCTAGAGATTCTTCCGTCAAAGAAAACAGGAAAGAAATATCAGAGATAGTGTAAAAAAAGCTTAAGATAAATCTGGTAGATTATTAAGTAAATGATTAAAAAAAAGTCGATAAGAGTATGACATAATTCTTCCACCGAGATTGTCTTAAAACAATTGCGAAAAATCCTTAGCTATGCCCAAGAAAATAAAAAAAATTTTAAGAATTAAAATAAAAAATACGTAAGCTTCTTAAAAGCAAGATCTGAAGACTATTCGAGAAGAGAGAAGAATTGCAGATTTTTAAATGTGAACAGGCGACAACCGGAAAACGGGATAGTTCTGACCAATATAAATATGTAAATAATATTGTATATGGATAATTTTGTAAATACATTATTAATAAACTAATATAAATACAAACATTTATTTTTATGATCACAAAAAACCAAACAGAATATGCTTATTTAAAATGAATATAATTAAATATTTCAACAGAGTCAGTGACATTTTGGTCGCCTGCAAAAATTCGCAAGCAAAAATGCAAAAATGCAAAGCAAGAGGCGAAAGACAAACGGATGGAGAGGGGGAGGATGGACAGAGACATGGCTAGAGAGAGAGAGAGCGAGAGAGAGAGAGAGGGAGAGGTGGAACAGAAAAGAACTGTATACGGCAAACCGGTTTTTATTCATTTTAAATTTGTGTGAGCGGTTCTCCTCCTCTTCTTTCACCGCCTGCTACTCACCCTCCTCATCTTCTGCTTCTTCTTCATTTGCTTCTTGTTTTCCTCCCTTCTTGTTCTGCTGCTTCTTCTTCACATTTTCTGCTGCTGCTGCGCTGCTCCGACTGCGATTCTTTTATTCTCTTATTTTTTTTTGCGCGCTCGCTTGCCTTCCCTCTCTTTCTGTCTCCTTCTCCCCACACCATCACATATCTTCTGGCTCACGTTTCCATGCCATGCCAAGAAAATTCACAGCTTGTTCTTGTTGTTATTGCCGTTTCCTTTTGCTTTAGTAACTTTAATTTGTTGGCATTGCCATTGCCGTGCCGTTATACAGCTTCCATCTCACTCGCGCTCTCTCTCTCTCTCTCTCTCTTACACTTCTTGCCCTTTTACATTGCTCTATTATCGCTGGTTTGGTTAGGTCGGGTTCTACTTTTTTTTTTATCTGTTTTTGTTGTCTTCTTCTGGCTTCTTTTTTTGGGTTTGCTGCCTGATTGGGTTGGGTTGGGGGGTGGAGATGATGTGGAGGTTGTCTTATGGCATCTCTGCGTGTATGTGTGTATGTGAATCAGTCGGTGTACATATGTACATAATTATTTACATATGTATGTATGTATGTACATATATGTATACTTTTGTACGTAAATATATTTACATGCAATGCATGACTGTGTGAGTAATTACTTATGCATGCACGTAACTTGATCAAATTTTTAACTGTTATTTGCATTTGGTCATACCTCTGGTTGTTGGTGTTGCCGCTTACATACTTAAACCCTTTACCTGCGGGTAGGGGCTACAATAATATTACAATATTATAATAATACATTTTCTCTCCTTTATAAAATAACCAAAAAAAATGTGTTATTAAACATTAAAGGTGAGGTGCGGCTTCGCATGCCTAGGAGGATTACTGATTCTCCTTTAGAAGATTTTAAAATAATTCTTTATGGTTCTGTTTTTCGCCACATGGTTGTGTTTGCATTTCTTCGCTTCTTATTCGCTGTCTTGATGTTTTTTCTGATTTCTTTTTCTTTTTCCTTGGCATTTGGTTTTACTGTTTTACGATTTTACTTTGTTTCGCCACAATAAACACAAGCAAAAAAAAAAAAAAAGCAGCGCGACGTCAGGTCATTAATAACTTTGTTGCCCCTTGTCCTTCCTGTTTTGTTTTTCGCCTTGCTCTGAATTTTTATTGCCACCTCCCTCTTCGCCGCCACATTGCAGGCCCCCCTTTATCGGTCCGCCGCCCTTCGCTTTTCTGCTGTCGATTCTTTTGCCATTTGCCTTTGGTTTGGGGTCAGTGGCGTGGGTGGGATTTTCTCAAGGGGGACTTGTCCGTAATTTATATTCCTTTAAGAAATATTTTACTCAAAGCGATGTCTTAGAAATTCTTCAGTAGGGGGTCTTTATCCACACCAAATCCCCCTCACGCTACACCACTGGCTGCTTAGGATCTTTTTCATTCTCTGTTATCTCTTGCCTGTTTTATTTTTGGGCTTTCCGCTTTTGGTGTTGTTATTGTAGCCGTCATTTAAGCCGTCTCAAAGAAGCAAAAGAAAATAACAAAATTAAGCTAAATTACTGGCCTGCGGTTGTTCTTTTCCTCCCTATGCTTCTTCTATTTTACACAAACACACGCAGGTCTAAAAACCGTTCTTCAAAGTCACTAACATTCAATAATCTATTGATGCTTTCTTTTTTTTTTGCTCATGAAATCAGTGATCAGATGATTTCTAAATTAATATCATTTTTAAATGATGAAAGTTACTGGAAACCTTTCACATGTCACTTAGATTTGATATCCACTGTACTTTGTGTGCGTGTTTGTCGCCATTTGCTTTTTGCTCGGCATCTTAGCTTTGCTTTTCACATGTCTGCCTTCCTCCTTCACCCCCTCTCAATCAACATCTCCTGCTTCTTCTTCCTCTTCTCTAGTTTGCCTTCTCTTTATCCTTGCGGCAAACAGTTTTGGTTCGTAGAGTCCACCGCAATAATCCATCCCCATCTCAATGTGTGTGTGTGTTTGTGGCACAAAATGAAAATGGCAAAACAAGGTCAAGTGTAGGGAGCAAAGTTTGTTTGAGTGCACGCACACACACACATTCGCACACTCACACCCAACACCCAAAACTTTGAAAATAAATAAATTTTAAAATAAGTCCAACTTCTATTTGATAGAATTTATTTTCTATTTATCACACATAAATAGGAACATTATAAATACAAAATAAATAACAATTGGATAGATATTTGTTTTGATGTGATCTTTAAACGATTAATATCGTATAATAATACCCCGACGATATTGATTTGATTCGATTTATTTGATCATGATATCATTCTAACTATAAAGTATGAAATTTTGCATATGGTCTTCTATATACTCTCACTGCTATACATACATACATATATGTATGTCGGAACGGGCCGGATCGGACGACTATATCATATAGCTGCCATAGAAATGAAATAAAATGTTTTCCTATTCAAAATTTTACTTTATTCTTAGTTTTT
The DNA here is from genome assembly GCA_018874675.1 of Drosophila baimaii. Lineage (NCBI taxonomy): Eukaryota > Metazoa > Arthropoda > Insecta > Diptera > Drosophilidae > Drosophila > Drosophila baimaii. The sequence goes on along the minus strand of JAEIIU010056950.1, from coordinate 7,259 downwards.
TTTTTTATTTTCGCAACTTCGTTCTATTAATTGCTGCAATGGGTTAAGCTTTAAACTTTAAACAATAGAAATTCGTATTTAGGCCTTTTTTTCGTCGTTTCTGAGTCATGTTCAACAGGCGCAGTAGACGTCAACGTCGACAGAGGCAGCGACAGCGGCAGCTCCAGAATTTTGAGGTTAAATTTTTGACGACAAAATAATTGCACAAAGGTGCGAAGTGTGTGTGTTCGCTTTTCTTTTTTATTGTAATATTCTTGCTTTTTTATTTTAGAGCTGAACTTGACGGATGCCGCTGCCGGCGTCGCTGCCTCTGTCGCTGTCGCTGCCAGCGTCTACTGCACAACGACACCTGTGGCTATGCGAAAAAGTCGACGATAAATACAAAATACAGAGAGCAAAAAAAGAAAAAAAAAAAAAAAAAAAACACAAACACGATGGAAGAAAAAGAAAATAAAACAACCCTCGTCTGAGATTTGCGCTGTCAATTTTTCGCAGGCCTATGCAGTAATTTGCGCTCTCTTTCGCGCCCGCTCGCTCTCGCTCTCTCCTCCGCTCTTGCTATGCAGAAAAAGGTGTGACGTAGAAACCAAAACACAGAGGCAAAAAGCAAAAAGTAAAAAGCTAAAAGGAAAAAAAATAAAGCAAAAAGAAACAAGCAGCTGAAAGTGTAACTAAAATACACACACCGAAAATTATATACCAACAAAAATACACACACACACACACGCAAGCGTTGCGAAAAAAAACAACAAAAAGGAAACCTAAATAAAAAATTAAATGGAAATTTCTGATATAAAACACACGCAAGCACTCACTCACACACACTTGCAAGCCAAGTGAAGTTTGGCAACAGTGCAACGCCGGCAGACACAAAAACAAACAATGCGCCAGTAAAGAACGTCGCACGCGCGAGTGAGACGGCCCGATGGCGGGTGGGTGGGTAAGCGACTGAGTGAGAGAGCCAGTGCGTCAGCAGAGAGCGAGCTGCGTTGTTTTTGAGCAGCGCCGCACGGCAACAGCGGCCGCTGCTCCACCGCGTAAGAGAAAGAAATGGTATGAGGGGAGGACGAAGAGTGTGGGGAGTAAAACACAGGCAGCCCCATGCGAAATTTGCTGCGGGAATTGACATTTTTCAAATACCTGATAACCAAACGCTATAACAGCTGTTAAATATTACCATAAATTTCAATATTTATTAACTACATAATGTGACTTTAAGAATTATAATAATTGTTACACTTTTGGTCTCTAAGATACTACAAATTGCAAATTTGATGAATAAATATCTGAAAAATAATTGCTTACGAGCAACAAAAATAAAATCGTAATTAAAATAAAATATTATTGATTTTGTACTTTTCTTATTTATTAATTTAACTCCTATAAAGTCAAAATAACCAGATGTAGTTGCAATGTAGCAACTGCTTACTTAGCTATTATTAACAAGTAAAAGCTGACTAGCAAAATTCGCACTGGGTCGTTGCCTCTTCCTCTTCTTCTTTTACCACTCGCCTTCGCTCTCCCTTCCCACCCACCTAACGACCTCTCTCTCTCTCTGTCGCTCTTCCTCTTCGCGTTGGTACGAAAAAAAACAATTTTTTTCGCTACAATTTGACACACAAAGCAGCTGTCTGCATAAGCATCGCACATACATACATCATACATACATTTATTACATACAAACGAATAGATATGTATATGCATGTACATACATTCATACATACATGTGTACATACACTTATATATCTCACGCTGTGTTGCCATAGATACAAACGTACAAACAGACACACGTAATTTATATATACGCGAGTGAGAGAGACAGAGCGAACCAGAGTGGGGGAGCAGAAGAGCGAGAGTAAGAGCAAGACCGATAGAGTGGGAGAGGTTGATAGCTGGGCGGGTTGGGGGCTATTTGTTATCTACTGCGCATTGTCTTGATGTTGTTTGCGTAGTTGTCTGTGCATGGACGCAAGTGTGCGTGCATGTGTGTGTGTGTGAAGATGAAGCAGAAGTGGAAGAGCAAGAAGAAGCACGACAACAGCATACCAAATAACTAGCGCAGACGTAAAAGGAGAGAGCGGGAGCAGTAGGGGAGAGCACACAAATCAACATGACACGACCAACGTCAACAGCAACAACAACAGGCAACAGAACAAACCGGCACATTCAACTTTAACGCACACACACACACACGTTCGGTAGAAGAACGGGGGGAGAGAGACAGCAGACAACTGAGACGCGAGACTAATGCGTGCGAAAGAGAGAGCCCGATGCGAACGGACGGAACGAAACGAAACCAAACGTTCGAAATAAATAAAGCAAAGAGGAAACAGAGAGAAAAAAAAATTAGCATAATCAAAACAAAAATATCAATATATGTATGCATGTATGTATACACGTGTGTGTGTGTATGTATGTAAGCAAATTCAAGATCTTAAATCTAACTTGGCAAAAGAGTATTTTTATTTCGATCACTAAAGTTTTTAAGCTCTGCATTTGGAACCCACTATTAATCTCAGTGCAGCTACGCCAGCTAGGGGCTGAAAATAAAAATAACAAGAATAATAATAAGACAAAAAGCAAGACAAAAAAAAAGAAACAAAAGAGAAGAGGAAGGCGAAATAAAATGAAAGCACACGCTGAGTGGACTGCAGAATTCTGGCGTAACCCGAAGCTGGACATGCAAAAAATATTCAGAGACTGGAAGCAAATTCCCGGGGAGTTTCGTGGGGTTAACAGTGACGAGTTGGGGGGGCGTGGGGCGGGGGCGAAAAACGGGTCAATCAATGCGACAACTTTAACGGGGTAGAGGGAGCCGAGAAGGGTTAACGTCTCATAATCCGCTTAAGATTTAGCGAATCGGCGTGGCTCACCACGTGCTCTCCTTCCCCGCTCCTTACTTGGTTAGGTTACCTGGTGTACCTGCACCCAGGTATTCGGGTTCCAGCTGTGAATCGGAATCCATGCAAAAGTATCTGCCATTTCCATCTGTATCCTCCCTTTCCATAATTTGCTTTCATGAGCACGTCATAACATGTGCGATTCCGTCGTTTTAGTTGGAGAAAGTCCAACCATTCGCCATTTTGTCTAATTAGAGTTAAGTAATTTGAAGATCCTTGCAAATGCTAAGAATCAAGGCTATAGCCGTAATGTTACAGAAGTAGAGAAAACTTATAGAGGACAGTGAGATGAGAGGGAATCGTATTAAAATGATAAATATTTGTGGGTTAAATCGGTTAACGATTTTGTAAAGTATGATTATTCTATTCAAGCAAATGGGGGCTATAGAAAATAACATCAATTTGCGAAGAATTTGCGATGCACTGTACGCTGTGACACGCTGTGACTTGCACAATGTCCGAAATAAATTATGTTTGCACTCGCGCAGCGGTGCCAGGTTCCGTAGATAAGGTGGGAACGTGATTCCCCCGGCGATCATTCGCCCCTGGTACTCGTATCCCCCCACCAGCAGTGCCCACCGTATCAAACACATGTCTGGTCGTTTCGAGTGTTGTTGTTAATTCTCGGCGTTGATGATGTGTGTTTTTATTTAGATTTTTATTATCGCGCGCGCTCTCTTTTTTTTTATTTATTTTCTTTCTTTATTATTTTTTTTTTATTCGTGTTTTGGGCTTATCACTTGTCGTACCGCGTGTCTTTCCCCCCAACCCGCTCTCTTTCTTTAACCCACAATTAAAGTTGATGTGATCTTTGTTCGTCGCGCGGCCAATTCACAGTTAAGCCATATCAACAGACGAAAGAGGAGAGAAACGAAAGAAGAGCAGAATGAAAAGAAGGGGGCCCCCGGAGAAAGAGGGAAAGGGAGAGCAATAAACCTAACCTGAATCTACAACAACTGGCTCTTCTGGTGGGTGACATTGCAAGAGACAAGCTGAAAGGCAGAAAAAAAACACTGCATATAAGAAAAAAAAAAAAAACGAAGAATAAGAAAAGAAAGAGAGGCATGGCATGAGCAGAAGAAAGAGAGAGGCGGGAAGAAGCCGAATAAGCGCAAAGTAGCGCAACTTGCGGTGACAACAACAGCCAATAACAATAACAATAACATCGACAACTACAGAACAACAATCGACTTTTGAACAACAACAACCACGAACAGTGGATATCATCAGTTTTGAAAGTCCACAACTTACACTTATAGATAAAGTTTTTAGATTTTACAGTTTTATTATTTTCTGTCTTATTATAATTTATTATTATTATTTATATAAAATTCCTTCACTTTTGTCGCTCTATAATTTCCAACTGGTGTATACGTTGTATATGTATGAACATCGGAATTTACTAAGCATATCTACGGAGCTTACATATGTATATTATCTTTTCCCAATTGATGCTGTTTCTTAAATGAAGCATTAAATGGGTTAATATTAGATTAATTTATAATAACACTTAATTATTGTATTACATTTTTTAAAAGTTGAAAGTAACTTGTCAAGAGTATTTACTGTGGCATCGGCTTGCCGGTTTTGCGCGCGTAATCGATGCTGCCTCTCCCTGTTCCAGCACCTCCCTTATCAGCTTCTATGTATGTAGGTATGTGTATGTATATGTATGAAGCTTTATAGATATGTAAATATGTATGTACATACATACATATGTATGTATGTATGTATGTACGTAGCAACCGCTTTACGATCTTGTATTACGTGTTGGCGTTTTGCATGTGTTGTTGTTGTTGCTGTTGTTTTCTTTAGCCTGGCTTTATTTGTGCACGGATCGGTTTGCTTCTTTTGCCGACTGGAATAATCAAGTCACAGTTCCAGTTTTCCCTGCCTCTACCTCCCCAAACCCGCCCCTGGATCTACCCCTTTCGGTCAGTGGCTCGGCACCCAGCAACAACCAGTTATACATACATACATACACATACATATGTATGTATACATATGTACATATATACATAGATGTATGTTAGTATGTATACATATACAGACATACAAAAACCGGTTTCCTTTTACTGTCTTGCATATTTTTAGCAACAAGTTGAAAGAGTTGCCTCCTCGCCAAATGAACAGTGAAGCCTCTACATGAATTAAATTTTTATATCATTATTATTTTTATATTTTCAAATATTATTGTAATGACAAAAATATTAAATAATGTTAATATAACGATTAATTAGAATGCATTATTAGGAGTTGTAATTCACTTTCCTTTTTTGCGAATTTCGACTGTGGCGAACAGGGAACGAGCGAGCGAGCAAGCGAGATGGCATGCGCAAGTGGGGGAAAATGGCTGCGGGAGGTGGGTGTGCGGGGGAGAGTCAGACAGTAAAATGATAATGAAAACGTGTAGAAAGATCGACGGCGATCGGCATTCGCTTGTAACAAAACAACGCCAACAACAGCAAAAAGTAAGAAAAACGTGGTAAAAAGAAACCGAATCAGTAAACAGAAAACAAAAACAACAAACAACAAATGAAATAAATAAACCCCTTGCGGCTTTTGTGGGAGGTTGATGGTGGTGGTGGGGGGGGGGCTTAAAATGTGATGTGGGATGGGAAATGGTGGGGAGTACAATAAGTATGTATGTATGAATTTTGGGGGGAGGGAGACAACGGCTATAAAAGCAACCGCAAACATAGCGCTGCGTCATCGACGCCAACTGCGACGGCGACAGAGGCGGCAACGACGACGCCGCAAAACAATTGCCGGCCATTGTTGTCGTTGTTCTTGTATTTCTTGTAGTTGCATTCGCTGCTCCCTCTTATTGTTATTGTTGCTGCGTTCTTGCGACCCCCAGGCGGCCGCTCTGCCGACGTCGATGCCAGCGTCAATATTGTTGTTTCACTCACTTTAACCCCCCCAAAAGCGAAAAGGGCATGGACGAATTGTCGTTAAGCTTGACGAAAAAAAGTAGAGGAAATATGGAAAAATAGAAAAAACTTGTGTAAAATTAATCGTAAAGAGAGGAATATAGAATTTAAGAAAAAATGAATGAATGTAATTTACTTTTTTTATATCATTATTTTTAGTAGAGTATTCCCTTAGTGGTTATGGTTTGTTGTTTTTTTTTTTTTGGTTTCCTTCGTTTTCTTAACATTTCTGTTACATTTGCTTTGCCATTCATATTTCTTTTTGTTTATTGTTGTTTCAAACAGAGGAGCGCCAAAGAGCCAGCGCGCCAGAGGGGGAGATCTGGCCCAACACAATGGCCACACTTTGACCCTGACTTTTAATGGTGTACATTCGCCGTCTCGCTCCATCTCGCTCTGTGCCGCTCTTATGCTAAATTATTGTTATTATTATTATTATTATGAATTGTGTGTGTGTTTGTTTGTCCGTGTTTGCGGTGTCTGCTAAACACTAAAAGTATGATTAATTGACCCGAGGCTGACCAGCATACATACATGCATACATTTATACATGTTTCCCTGGTATTAATATTGTTTATTTTTTTCGTTCTCCTTGTAGGGGTAATTTGCCTTGGCAACGCAACCCGGAGATCTTTCCAATCAAAAAATGTTATATATAAAGTCTATATAAATCGCACCATCTTAAGGAACAGTTGTGGTCAAAATAAAAGTCAATTTTGTATAAATTAAAAATGAATGAATTTTTATTTTAATATTTAATGGGTTATTTTTTTTTCAATTTATTTGAATTATTTTTGATTTTGAAGTTTTATTTTCAATTAAAATGCAGAATAGGAAATTTCTTCAATCTTTATTCAATATTTGCCCTTTGATTTTAATTTCAAATAATATTTTCAATCTATTTTTGGAATCACCTGTAATACGCCGTGAATGACGCATGCATTCCGTAAGCCGTTCTCTTTTTTTTCGTCTTCCATTAAGCCGCGAACGCGTGGTCCACAGGAAAAGCGCACTAATTGAGGTAAGCTCTTCGTTGACATTATTATTAGTAGTTTTTTTTTTTTTGTTCAAACGCTAGAGCAGCGAACTACTTATTTGCTTCAATTAATTGCCAGCAATTAGTCACTTATATGCTTAGTGTTTATAAATTCTTATTCATCCCGAAAGTATACTGGCAAAAATGTGCATTCACGTTAAAACAGTTTCCGTTTTAGGCGCCGCCCACAACCTGTTTTTTAAAAGTGCAAGAAAGCATGCTAGTTAATTTTGAATTTCTTTTTCTGGGCGTAGGAAAATCCAGGAAGTGTGAAAACCTTAAATATGGCTTTGATACTAAAGGAAGCTTGGATAATATATATTAAAAACAAGTAAGAAAAGCTAACTTCGGGCGGAACCGAAGTTTAAATACCCTTGCAGATAATTTGTT
>JAEIIU010056948.1:0-16226 GCA_018874675.1 Drosophila baimaii | reverse complement strand
AAAAAAAAAAAACAAAAAAAAACAAAAAACACAAAAAAACACAAAAAATAACTTACAAAAAATACAAAAAAAAAAAACAAAAAGTGTACATGCATAGCACCTACTTATGGCTTATAGAACACACTCTCGCACACACTCTCCAACACACACACACCCGCCAAGAGGCAGCCAATAAAAATGCAGCGCTGCAAGTTGCGTGCAACAGGAAGGCGAAAAAAGCGCGAAAACCAAACAAAAAGCCGCCCAAAAAGCACAAAAGNAAAAAAAAAAATGCAACAAAAAAAAAACGCACACGCACACACACATACACACAAAAAAAATCACAAAAAATACATACATACACCCAAAAAAAAAAAGAAAAAAAAAAAACGCGGAAAAATCAAACAACATATTCCCAATCGCAGGCGGCCTGGGTGCGAGTGAAATGACAGCAGGCTCTGGCTTGGCGTTGCACTGGCCACTGCAGCTGCCCCATGCCCCCAAGACCCCCACCCCCCCCTGCATGTGCCCACTGCATGCCGCATGTGGTGGGAGGGGCTCGGACGCCGTTGCACTCGGCTTTCGGCCCGCACTCGGCGCCCGTCGGCAGCGTGCGGCATTCGGCGGCATTCGGAATGGCCCTGAAATAAAAATAAAATCAAAAAAACAAAAAAACAAGAGCGCCGCACACACACAAAAAATCCTAGAAATATATAAAAATTGTCCGAAAAAGTGCAAAAAAAAAGGAAGACAAAAAAACAAAAAAACAACAGCGAACGCATAGGCTCAAAACGCACACATCCTAAGCCCTGGGCGAGAGCAGGTCGGCGCACATGCTGTGCGAGCGAGAGGCAGCGCGCCAGTGCAGTTGCATGCTGCCCCGTTGCAGTTGCAGTTGCATGCTGCAGTGGCAGTGGCACTGGCAGTGGCAGTTGCTGCGGCAGAGGCCGGCGTTGTTTTAGTTATTTTGCCAGCAAATGCATTTTCCAGGAGCGCACTTCCGGCGCCCAAAGGTAGGCAACGAAACACAGGGATTTTGCCATTATTTTTAGACTTTAATATTACTATTTTATTTTTATTATTAAGCTACGTCATAGTTAGGTAATCCCTAAAGGAGTGGCAGGACGTACGACGCACTTTTATCTAACGAAAGACTTCATGGCAGAGGGACAGAACCATCTACCCAAGCTTAACCTCACTTGCACCGCACAGAATGCTGCACCCCAGGAAATACTATACCCTTTACAAGCTACTGTCTCTGTCTAGTGATTGATGAATAGCACAAAGGCTTTTAATATTTATAATATTTTATATTTAATAATTAAAAATATATATTTCAATAGGTTCTTTCTTTTCTTGAGTTGTAAAGAAAATGTGCTATAATAAGGGTTTGCCTGTAGAGCTAGAAGAACATCGATTTTAATCGATTTAAGATCGATTTTCACATATACAAACATCGAAAACTTATTTATTATTTTATGATTATTATTTATGTATTTATTATTTTATTTTATTATTTATTATTTTCCAGCTCTATTTGCCTAATAGCAACTACCCAAGAAGAAGAACCCTCTAAAAATAATATTATTAATTGTAAGTTTTAACTAATACTGAATTTTTTGCTACTCATTTGTTTTTAAATATAAATATAACTCATATATTATATATATATATATATATTTGAAATCCCTTCAGTAACAGAACACTATATATATATATATATATAAATGATGACTACTTGTATACATTCTTGATAGGAAGAGTATGAAACATAATGAGTACTAAAAAAAAATATATAAATAAACACTTCTTCACAATAAAAAATTATTTCTTTCATAAAAAAAATTCTTTAAAAACCGCTATTACAATGTTAAAAGAAATAAACTAATGTAAATTGAAAGAAAATAAATCTATTGAGTGTTTGGATTGTTAGCCGACTTGAGGTCGGAAAATAAATCTACTGAAAATATATTCTTGCATACTTTTAGACACCTTTTTAGGGAATTTAAAAACCTATGAGAGTTTTTTTTAGAGCACCCACAACATCCATATAAGAAATGTTAAAAAAAGAAAAATGTGAGAGTTTTGAAATCAAGTAGAAGGCGCTCTAAAAGTATGCAGCGTTTTTTGTGTATGTAAGCAATACGATTTTGTAGCACACTTTTTAGGTGCTATTTAGTTCAAAAAAATGTACTTCAAGTTTTTTAAGATTATACCCAGCCATTTACATATTTATACCTAATAAATATTTAAGTTTACGAATAAATATATATTCTTTTTCGCATAAAAAATGTAAAGTAAAATATAAAAGTTATAATTACTTACAGAAACTGCAGGTCCTGCACGTTCTCTCCTGTTTTCACCAGCCATCCGCTCCTGTGCCGGCAATGCAGTTTATTGGATCCCCAGCCATGCGCTCCCATCCCCCCCCCATGGATGCACTGCAGCACGAGGTGCGAGCGAGAAACGAGGCGCTGGGATGAGATGGAAGATGATGCCGCTGCTGCCGATGGATGGATGGTGGGAGGAGCAGTGTGTGTGTGCGTGTGTGCGTGTGTGGCTGCGGGCAGAGGAGCACCCAAAGGGGGCGGCTGGACAGCGCCAAATTGAAATAAAAAAAAATAAAAAAATATATAAAAAAATGTATAAAAACCATAAATAAATAAAATTAAGCAGAGAAGCAGGGTTGGGAGAGAAAAAACCTGAAAACCGAAACGATGACAGGATGCAGGATGCTGCTGCTGCTGCTGTTGCTGCAGCCGCTGCTGCTGCTGCTGCTGTTGCAACTGCAACTGCACTTTACATAGGAGAGGGGGGAGGGAGGGGAGGGAGGGAGCAGGAGAAGGAGACTGCAGTTTGGCAATTTAGTGAGGAAAAAAATACAAAAAAAATTATGTAAAAAAAAAGTGACAAAAATGACACAAAAAGGCGGAAAAAAGGCGGCAAAAAAATATATTTAAATGCAAAATGGGCGTTCAAGCTGGACAGGGACAGGGACAGGGACAGGCACAGGGCTCTCTCTCGCTCGCTCGGACGCATGCAAAAAAATATGTAAAAACTCCGCCCTAAAATGCGAGGCAATAAAATAAAAATCAATCTAATGAACGCGCGCCATGAGCTGTCCGCCGAAAACGAACAAAGATGGCGATAGATGTGGCGCTATGGTGTGTGTGTGTAGCCTGTGTGTGTGTCCTGTGTGTGTGTGTGTGTGCAAGGATACGCTAATTTAAAATGCGCAACTATGACAGCTCCTCCCACTCAGACCCTGCTCTCTGCCTCTGCCTCTGTCATCCTCCATGGCCATTTATGGGCAAAAGCACCAAAAATAAAAAAAATGTGTTCGATTAAGAGGCGCAGGAGGTGCAGGCTGAACCCTAGGACCCCAGGAAATCAAAGGATTTAATTACCAAAAAATAAAGAAAAACTGAACAGAAAACTGACTCTGAACCCATAGGTTTTGGCTGGAAAGTTTCCTCAATGGATGAATGCTAATGGAACCTCCAAGAACAAGAACCTCCTCCAAGGAGCCTAAGGCGGAATGGATTGGTTAATTTGACGGATTAGGCTGGGACTTCAAGGATTGCTAACTGGGTGGGGGGGAAAGGAGCAGTATCAAGAGGAGCAGGAGGAGAAGGAGGAGCAGAATCCGGAGAAGGCAAAAGGAAACTAAACCGCAGCAGCCCTTTTTATGGCTGCAAAAGGCGCGGGCTCTGACGAAATGTGCGCCGATAACTTTTTTTTATTTCGAAGCTCTAAAAATGAGACATTTCTTATTACTTTTACGGCAGCAGCAACTGCCGAGGCAGCTCTCTCTGGAGTAACACCCCAGGATCCCAGACCCCAGACCCCACGAACAGATCCCCAAAAAGACCCCGGCCTTTAGTGGGTTAAAAACAATTCCGGCTCAAGTTTGTGTTCCCTTTTTTTTCGGGGGAGGGTGAAGGAGGGGTTACGTTACGCTTAACGGACAGCACAACCAAGGCGCTACACTCACTACAGGAGGAAGAGGAGTGTGGCACACACACACACAGCCACACACAGCTACACACACACACACTCTCTTAACGGCACTCAACGCATACAAAATTTCAAAATCATCAAAAAGTAGAAAAATACGCGTTTCATGCACATTCGCGGCATTTATGAGCCCATCAACGTCGCTCATGGATGAAAGTAACGCGTTTTATGCGTCGTTTGGGTGCCTGCCAAATGTATCTTTTTATGTTGGATTCTGGTGGTGGTAGCGGTGGCTCTGGCGGTGGCTCCTCATGACCACATGAGATGCTGCTACTGCTGCTGGGGGGGAAGCAGCCCCAACAGCACACGGCATTGCCGTAAAAAAGGAGGAGAGGCAAAGCCATCAAGTTCAAAGTTTTTCGGCAAACATTTACGATTCCTGGCTGCTGGCCAGTAAAAAGTGAAGGGCATCACGAACCGGCAAGCGGCAACCGGCCAATAGCATAGGCTATGGATGGCTATATCCCACCTGACACAGGGGCGGCCAACAGGAGGCTCAACATAGGCTAAGGTCTAAACAGGAACGCCCCCGTCCAGTTCTTCAACCCACCAACCACCCCTCTGGTCCTGCACTCCTGCAACTAACAAACAGTTTTTATGCGCTATTAAAAATATTCTTTTTATAAGCCCTATAAAAAAGAGCAACTGCGAGCACAAGGCCCGAAAGAAAATCGGCCGGCAATTTATTTGCAAAGCGCTTTCCATTCACCATTCAGCATCTCTTTCTCTCTTTCTCGCTCTCTCTCTCTCGAGAGACAGAGACATTTTATGCGCACCTAAGTCATTTCGAACAATTTCGATTAAAAAACTCATCTAAACAATTTATGGCGCGGCGTAAAAATCAAATCAAAGCCCAGTCCGCCGCCCAGTCCGCCAGTCGGCAGTTTGGGAAAAAGTGCAGCGTACGCTCAACCACCCTCCTCACTCGTCATTATTCACATTTCCCCAGTTTACAACTATGCGGGAAAAAGCATAAATTTCGAAAATTAGATGACTCTCTCTCCCGCCGTCACTGCCTGTTGATTAGCTATTAAACGTTTTGTGTGTGCAAGAAGAGGCTCTAATCAGGGAAGACTGTGGGGGAAAATGGGAATGGGAATATGGGAGGGGAGATGGGGATGGACAAGGTGGTCGATGGGACCTAGAGGGATTACCAGATGGGTTTACGGTTTAGACAAAGTCCGCAAAATACCCGAAACGGAGTCATAAGTACCAGTCGGCTTGTTTCTATTGCTGTCTCTTGCTTTTGTCACTCAGAAAGATATCTCTCTCTCTCTTGCTGTTTCTTCCATGCTTTGCCTGTTATGTACAAGCAATAGGGAATAAGAGAGAGTGTTTCTCTTTTGGCTGTACTAAGCTTAGAGCTCAGCAGTTCGTCTTTTCCCTTTTATACTCATGCTTTAAGTGTAAGAGCAGTTCTCACTCTTTGGAAGCCGCTTACCTTTCAGTAATATTTATCTCTTTTTCTCTCGCTCTTCCTTCTGTGCCTGCAATGTACAAGCAATAGAGAATATGAGTGAGATTTTCTCTAACTCAGCTAAACACTCTGAGAAATCTATTCAGTTTCGCTTCTCTCTATTACGCTCTGGCTTTAAATGCTAGGGCAGTATTCACTCCCTTGAAGTCGCTTTCTTTTTAAATATCTCTCCCTCTCTCTCTATCTCTCTCTCTCTCTGTCTCTCTTAATATATCTCTCTCTCATCCCTGCCTGCCATGTACAGGCAATAGTCAAGGAGAGAGAGAGAGAGAGTTTCTGTAATAGGTGCAGTTTAAGAGAGAGCTTCCCTGTTTCGGTTTTCATATCACGCTCTCGCTTTAAGTCTTCGCTCTATTGGGGCCACTTTCTTTTCTAAAGGATCTCTATCTTTCTTTATCCCGATCCCTGCTTCATGCTTTGCCTGTCATGTACAAGCAATTGCAAACGAGAGAGACTTTCGGTTAAAGCTGCACTTTGAGAGAGGAAAGCTCTCTCTGCTTGCGGAAGCAAGTATTGTTCTCTTGAGCCCGCTTTCCTTTTGGCAAGATCTCTATTTCCCTTGCTTTCTTGCTCTGTCTCTCTCTCTCTCCCCCTCTCTCTTCCATGCTTTGCCTGCCATGTACAAGCAATAGGAAACGAAACGAAAGAGAATTTCAGTGTTAGTTGCACTCTGAGAAAGCTTTGCTTATTTTGCTCTCTGAATATATTTAACCAGAATCTTTTACGAGAGACAGAAAGACCACTCTTTTAAGGCTCTGTTGAGATTGTGATTGATGCGGATTCTGCTCTCCGATTGAACCCCATCATGAGTAAGTAATTGTAGTGCATATAACATACAACACTTTGCACTTACTTCCCTTGCTGTCTCGGTATCTGCTATCTCGGTATCTCGTATCCGAAAGAAAGCCTTCCACTGCCATTACAAAGTTTCTAAACTTTACGATTAAATATAAAGAAGAAGGCGGCTGTGGCGGAGGCGGAGGCGGGGACGGGTGGCGAATGAAAGTTAAAACCGTGCGGGATATTAAAAAGTGCACGGAATAATGTTTCTTTTATGACTAAAGTGGCATCTCGGACCAAGGGGGTGAACGGTGAAGATGTGAACGTGAACCTGAAGGAGGCGGAACCTGAACCTGAACCTCTCAGTACCAAAAGCTACTCCCCAAGCTACCTCCCAACCCAGAGGCGGGCGCGCATGAGCGCTGACATCTCATCTCATCATCATCCCTTTCCCCGTCCCTGGTTCCTGGTTCCTGGTTCAAGGCTCATTTCGTTTTTAATTTCCGTAATTCCGTCAGCAGAAAAATTTTTGCAATATAAAAAGTAAATATCGAAATTTATAGACCTGCAGATGTGCTGGGCTGCCTGACTGCCTGGCTGGCTGGCGGGGGCGTTAGTGTGTTCCAAGACAGAGAGAGAGAGAGAGGCTGAGGCGACATTAAAATGTTAAATAAAAACAGTAACAAAATACACACAAAAACAAACCAAACACGCGGCCAAGGACGAGGCGAGCGAGTGAGAGAGATAGAAAGAGAGAGAGGTAGGGGGAGTCCTTTGCCATTCAACCCCCTTTGGCAACTTACACGAGGAATTTAATGACAACACTAAAAAGTTTAAGCGTTATTATTTCTAGGGTAGCCACCCCCAGCTACCCCCCACCAAAAAATCAGCTCACCAGGATAACAGCTTAGAGGGGGTTGTGGCATGAAGCGCGAAGATGAAGATGGATGGAATGGATGAATGGTTGGGAGGATGGAAAAAATACGACGGCTGTAAAATGGCAAATTCATGACCTGCAACTGCCGCCCCAGAATGGCCACCCGCTCCAACCGCTCTACTCCCCCCCGCCTCTTTCCCCTTGAGTGTGCATTCTAACGGCAACTAAAAACGAACGAACAGCGGAAGCGAAAGCGGAAGCGGAAGCGGGGCTCTGAGCGCGATTGTAACGATTGGGTTATTACCATTATATTGCCGAAACAGCGTGCGCGCGTAGCCCCGACTTAAGGAGAAACAAAGTCGAAACGCACATAACTCAATCTTCGAAGGGTATATACTATAGTCCTTGTCCCCTTGTCCTGAGTCCGTACCCCTCCTCCCCCCCTTCCCCGTTCCCCCTTCCCCCTTCCCCGTTCCCCTTTTTATTGCTAATGGCAAAGGGAGCGCGCGCTGGTGGAAGTGATGGAGGCTTCGACTTGGTCTTCGTCTTGGGCTTTGGATGCTGCTGCTGCTGCTGCTCCTGCTGCAGTTTATGCGCCGCTGTTAAACTTACGGTAGTTTACCGCCGCAATGGCAGCCCCCTCACCCCGTCTTCCCCCTCTCTCTAACAGACCTTTAACCCAGCGCATTCCCTCCCTTGCCTGCTGGCTTAAAAACGAAACAATTTTTACAACTTTGTTGTTTGCCAGCGGCATTTCTAGTTGGAGGAGTAACTCCTGCTGGTGGTGCTCCTTCTACTCCTGCTCTTGCTCCTCCTTCCTCCTCCTGCTCTTCTTGCTCCTCCTGCTCCTACTCCTCCTCCTGCCACCCCCTTCCTTTCCCCCTTTTGCCATAAACTGAATGTAGTAATTTTTCACAAAAATCTTTGTCTTTAATGGACCATCAAGCGCCTGGCCTGGCTCTCTCTCTTTCGGTGTCTTCGGTTCCTTTGGCTTTTGGACCGCGGCTAGACAAGCGCCCTTCTCCCCCTCCCCTCCCCCCTCTCTCTCCCTCTCCTTCCTTCTCCTTGAAGTGTATTTGGTCCTGGTTGTCCTGGGCTTGTGCCTTCAATATTGCTATACGGTTGTTAAAAATGCATTTTAATGCTTCAATAAAATACAAAAAAGTTTGCATTAAAAACGAGCCAAAAGTATGCTGCTCCTGCTGCTCCTGCTGCTGCTCCTTGTAAGGATTGTCATCCGGAGACAAAGCAATTAGCGTAAAAAAAATGGATGCTAGGCAGGGCTAGCCAGGAAACTCTGGTATCACCTTTGCTTCGCCGCTTCCGTTGGCTGGCTAGTTTTTTGGGAAACTTTGACTAGGTTCCAACTACTGCTCCTGCTTCTGCTCCAGACTCCTGCTGAGTATCCAGCTCCTTCTCCTGCTCCTGCTCCTGCTCCTCCTCTTGCTCCTTCTTCTGCTCCTGATTCCTGCTCCTCCTCTTGCTCCTTCTCCTGACTCCTTCTCCTGCTCCTACTCCAGCTCCTTCTTCCTGCTCCTTCTCCTGCTCCTTCTCCCTGCACCTACTACCTTTTCCCTACCTCCCTGCCTGCCTTTGCCTGCAATCGATTTGCATTTTGCATTGTACATTTTCCGAGGCACAATTAATGTTTAATCAACAAAGTGGCCCAGGGTCCAAGGGTCCACTCCCACACCCCACCCCTGCTCGTCCTGGCTGCATCCTGATGACTGAAACTAGCGAAATTGCATCAAAGAAACGAAAATATTTGCAGTGCGTGGAAAGTGCAAAAAACAGGGAAATAAAAATGGAAATCGGATAATGCAAACAGCAAATTAAAAACGAAAGAGAGAGAGAGCGGGCTACATGTCCCAATACCAGTGCCTGTGCCTGTGCCTCTGTCTGTGCCTTCTACCTACCATCACCCATCCTCCATCCTCCATCCTCCATCCTCCCTCCTCCCACCTCCATTCTCCTCCTGGTAATGCTGATGATGCCAATGATGATGCCCGTGTTTGGGAACGCTAATTGAAAGCCACTGCCGCCTTTGCGCTTTGCAGCCCAAAGACAAATATTGGATGGACCGCAGCTTTATGCATATTTAAAATCAATTAAGTCAATAAATAATAAGGACAACCTTAATGCGATTGCATATGCGAGAGAGAGAGAGAGAGAGAGAGAGAGGTGAGAGAGGGTGAGGGAATGGCGCTGGTTGCCCCCAACGCAACGACCAGAGGTGCAAAGGCCAGTTGAGGTCAAGATACGGACGCAATTTGGAAGCTTCACACGCTTCAAGGACCACTCCTCGTCGTCCACTCCTTGTTGCACACAAATTCTGGCCACAAAGCGCTCGCCGAAGCACGCCAGCCAAAATGCACTGGGCCACGAAATTCGGGCACAAAGCCAACAACACACCTACCCTACCTACCTACCTACCTACCTACCACACTCCCTTCTCCTCCTCCTTCCTCCTCCCTCCTCCCTCCTCCAACCTCCCTCCCTCCTCCCTCCTCCTCCTCCTTCTTAACCCTACGTTTCTCCAGTTAACTGGAGCGTGGAGAGGTCGCTAGCGGAGCGAAATCAAACGAAACAATTGGCTAAAACGAGCTGCTGGAACAAACAGGAGTCACCTCTCCACCTCCGACTCCACCTCCTCCTCTGATTGCAACTCCAAAAGAAGCAGCATGCCTGAATGTGGCACACACACACACAGGCAGGCAGGAGGAAAAAAGCAAAACAGAGGTCCTGGTTGCAAAAGCAATCACAGTGCCGCCAGGAGTGCGTCCTTCCAGCCCCCCAAACCAAAAAGGAATGCAACGGAGATGATGGCAAAAGACGAGCTACGCTTGGAGAGGGGAGAGGGAGTCGGGGTTGGGTCCTGGTCCTGGTCCTGTTTCATTCATGACGATGAGCTCGACAGCCGCCGCCGCCGCATGTCCTTGCCACCCGTGTGTGTGTGTGCATCTTTTTGCTTTCGTTTTAGAAAACTCGACGACACTCGAACCCGGAGCCAGAGCCAGAGCCATCGCCAGACCACTCCGAATCACTCCGATGCCGCCAAAAAGAAACTGCAACGAATCAAGGACGAATTTTTTGGCAATTTTTTTAGCTCCTCACAGGGAGAGTGTGTCCGTGTGTCCGTGTGTGTGTGGCATGCAACACCCTCCTCGCTGTGCAGGCCGAGTGGCGGATGGTGAGGAGTCAGGAGTCGGTTTGGCTTTGTTTTCTCGACTGTTGCTTCTTTTTGCTGCCAAAATCCACACGGCGATTCTTTGGCGTTTTTTCGCAGCTCTGGTCCTGCTCTGTCCAAAAAGGAAGCACCAAGCAAGCAGGCGACCCAGATATCCACGATGATGTGATGTGGGGTGATGGCTCAGTGACTCCATTCAATGCTCATTAGTGATGGAACCCTGATGACGCTGCGCCCTTTAGTGGTGCTAAAAAGCAATGCTTGACATAAACACAAACCGAATGATGTTGAACCCCGAAGAAGAGATGGCAATCGTCTGGTCAATGGAACATCCTTTCACTATCCATCTGTTGAGGCTCTACTTTTGCACCCACTCCAGATGCTCCTCCTTCAACTCCAACTCCTGCTCATGCATATGTGATGTTATGAGGCTTCTGTGCCTCGCACAGCTGCGGCATGCAAAAGAGCCAAGGATGCGAATATACGGATGCTGTTGTGTGGCTGCTGCTGAATCCTGGCACTAAGCCCAAGCCCACCAACAAAAGGCGGCAGAGAGAGAGTGAACACAAATCCCGGTTTGTAAGCCAATTTGCACTTAGGCTTATCTAATGTCGTATCATTTGTATAATGCTCTCTCTCTCGCAGTGAGTGTGTGTGCCTGATACTTGATGTCTACTGTAAGAGCAGTCAATACAGCCTCCTCCTCCTCAGTCTCCAATCTACGCCTTGCTCCTTGCACTATGCTGGAGTGTGTGTGTGGTGTGTGGGCGTGTGTTATGCGCGCCTTATCCTGCGGGGTTCATTTCTAAGCTCATTTATGTTTATCACAAATGCGTGCCAAAGTGTGTCGTTATTCTTTCAACCTCCCCAAACACACACACACCACACACACACACAGAGTTCCTGTCGTCCCCAGTCCCTGTCCATCCATACAGCATCCTTCTCCCTTTTGCTCCAAGTAAAGCTCCTTGCCCTGTTGTCGAAGTTGTTGCCTGGGCGCGAACAAAAACATTTCAAATATTCAAAAAAAAAAAAAATAAAAAAAATAAAAAAAATAAAAAAAAGAGAAAACCACACACACACGCACACCCTCCTCCTCCCCCTACTCCTTGGAAGCTTGGGAACTGTACTCAACTAGTCGGGACATGTACTGGCCATAGAAATTCATCTAACGGCTGTAACAGGTAATTGAACTTGGTTATATGGCCCTCGGAATGGCGTCGCGGAGCTCTCTCTGGCTCCTCCTCCTCCTCCTGATGCTACTCCAAAATGGAAATGTGAAAATGCCAGAGCTGGCCTAGAGCTGGGGTGGAGGAGGAGGTTAAGGGTGCAAAGGGAGAAATACCAATGCCAATGGCAATGGCAATGGCAATGGAAATGGAAATGGAATTGAATGACACGCGCATCGTGTGCCAAATGTGACGTCTCCACCATGCCATGTGCCTTGGGTTTCGGTGCGAACTATATAATGCGGGCATAAAAAGGATTTGCACAAGGATCTTCAGCAGGGAGCAGAAGGAGAGCATGTGTGTGTGTGTGTGTGTGTGTGGAAGGAAGTCAATTTCCAAGACTACATGCTGTTCGAGCATGAAAATTGCAAATTGTGTGGCACATAGTTCGGAAGGAAGGGGAAGGGAAGACAGGGGGCCAGGGGCCAACTGTTGAACTGCTGAATAATTCATGGGCAACTGGAGATTTGTGCAGGGCATCAGTGGCCTCCAAGTTGGATGTGTGATGATGATGATGCCCCTGCTTAAGCGTGCCCCAAGCCTGATGCCGATTTGTGGCACGCATAACTGTAAATCGCCATGCAAAGCCAAGGCTTAGAGCAGGAGCACAAGCTGACAGCCACTCGTATCCTGAGGTTCTGCTCTATTTGCCACTCTTACCACGGGTGGGGGGACACACAGTCAGCCAATGAAGACAACAAAAGCAAGCCTGCATATACATATATATATATATATATATGAAAAAAAGCAAGAAGTAAAGCCAAAAGCAAAAAAATCAAAACCAAACTGGCTGCACTTGTGCACCATTTGTGCATTTTCTTTTGCCAGCAAAAAAGCACACACACACAGAGGGAGTCGGGGAGCTGCTGTCGTCGGCACTGGGCGCCTGGTGTCCATGTCCCCTACACCCCCCACTCGCATGCACTGCATGCACATGTGTGTGTGTGTGTGTCGACTTTGGCTTGGTCCTGTTGTCCTCGACGATTGTGTGTTAGGGACTTCTTTCTTTTGTTTGGCGGCAACAACAGGTGGCACCTGGAAGTGAAGTTCGGGACACATGCAGGCAGCAGGCAGCCACAGGACACAAAACCACGACCACGACAACGACCACGACCACGACACGACCCACTGCCCAGTGAAGGACGTTTTTCCTTCCTTTTGGCATGCAGGCAGAGTTGTTTTTTTTCTGCCAGTGAGTGTGTGTGCAGTCTCTCTCTCTGCTCCCTGGCTGCCTCCATGACTTCCTGCTACTTTTTCCTTTCCTTTTACTTTTGACAAAAGGTTGAACGGGGTTCCCAAAATAACCAAAAAATACCCAAAAAAATATTGAATTTTAAGTAATTTTTCATTTTATTTAAGCATATTTTTCTCTTCATTTCTCTATTTTCTAGATTAAAAATTAAATTGGTAAATTAGTTTTCCTTTACATTTTTAGTGTGCATTCCGAAAGCTGGCTATGTCGGTGAGCTCCAGTGGCTTCCACTGGATATCCACATGCTTGTGAATCTCCTCCTCCTCGCAGTTGCCGCCAGTGCAGCTGGTTGTATTCTTATGATTATCAGCTGGGTCTGTGGAGGGTTAAAGGAGGTGTTAAAGCTGACTGAGGGAGAAGCTCCTGCTCCTGCAGTACTCACCATATTTGTGGTCATGGTCCTGGTCACAGGTCTTGGGGCAAAACACAATCTTCAGGTCAATGGGCTCGTACACCTTGACAATCAGCTGCGGCACCTTCTCGGTGGGATACTCCTCGGGGCTGGACACTAGCGGGTTTAGGATATTCGAACTATTAACTTGGCTCACTGGGTTGGTGGTGGTGGCGACGGCGATGGGTGTTAGATGTACAGTTTGATTGCGTGCCGCCAGCAGCCATGGCCTCCGGTTCACGGACAGCACTTCCTGGCGTGAGGCTGCTGCTGCCGGCGGCATGGATGCAATTGCTGTTCTCTTGGTGACTGTTGTTGGTGATGTTGTTGGTGAAGTTGTTGGTAATGTTGCTGTTGATTTTCTTGGTGATGTTGTTGGTGATGTTGTTGTTGATTTTGTTGGTGATATTGTTGTTGATTTTCTTGGTGATGTTTTTGGTCTTGACATGATTCGTGTTGGAGGCTGGATTTTGCCTCCTTTTTGTAGAGAATTTGACAAAGAACTTCGGGAAACTCTTGCTTGTGATGCTGGCGAAGCTGTATTTGTTCTGACAAATGATTCTGTGGATGATGCTGTTGGTAATGATGTTAGTCTAGGTGTTCTAGGTGTTCCTGTTGTTTCAGTTGGCTGTGTGTTGAGGAGTGTTGTGGTTGTTGTCGTCCTGGGACTGGCAGTGGCTCTGCTAGTGAGCCCTAGAATGCGTCCCAGAAAACTAAGTCTTCGGCTTGCCGCCTCATCTGTCAGGGAATTGCTGTTTCTCTTCCCAGCCACCGCTTCGGCTGAGGACTGCCTCAGGAAACTGGCCGTGGGCAAGTGTGGATGATCCTTTATTATATTCGGAAGAGGTTGCGGAACTGCCTGTTGTGGCTGTAACTTTGATTGTGACTGTGGCAGGATGACTATGTGCCGCTTGGCAGTGACTGTTGGTGGCTTCTTGGCCAATGCCTGTGTGGTCGAACCACTTGCAGGCTCATCTTCTACATAATCATCGTCATCATCATAATATTCCGAGCTTGGTGAACCTTTATCTCTGGCTTGAAGCGTGGTCTTTGCCACTAGAGGTGGCATAGTCGAAGTTGTGGTGGAACTAGTGCTTGTGCTTGTGCTTGTACTTGTGCTAGTGCTTGTACTAGAGCTTGTGCTAGTGCTTTTACTAGAGCTTGTACTTGTGCTTGTACTTGTGCTTGTACTTGTGCTTGTACTTGTGCTTGTACTTGTGCTTGTACTTGTGCTTGAACCAGCGCCAGTTGTTGCCTTTCGGGGCATTCCTGTCAAAGCAATGGGCAGTGGCTGCAGCCTCTCCTTCAGCAGACTCAGCAACAGATTCTTTCTTGCTTCCAGGCTCTTGACTCCGTCGGGAATCTCATTCTCCGCCTCATCATTGGCATAGTCAGAGTCCGAGTACTCCGAATCACCTGTCGTCGTCGTCGTCGTCTCCAGCGGCTGTGCTGTACTTGTTGTCATCGAGACAGCTGCCCGCCTCGTTGGACTCGGCCAGGAACTGGTCTCGAGACGCTGCTGCTGCTGCTGTTCCGTGGTCGTGGAATCATGGACAGCTGGAAGCACAGCAGCCATGGTACTGCTGGCCATGGCCTTGGGTTCACCTTTCCTTACCAACACTTCGTTGTCCTCGTCGGCATACTGCTGCTCGGAGGTGTCGCTGTCATAGTATTCCGAATCCTCTGGCTCCTTCTTGGCAGCCAAGTTGGGAGCCAACGACGGCTGGATGGAACGCTTTTGCGTGGTGGCCAGCTGCTGGATGGAGAGTCGCAGCGAGTGGGCAATGAAGGGCTTCGAGGTGGCCAGATTGTGCCTGGCCATTTGGGCAATGGTGACGCCAGGTTGACGCTGGCTGGGAACGCGCTCTCGGCTCGCCGGCGTGGTGGTGGAGATCACGTGGAAGAGTTTCCGCAGGATGTGAGCAGCCGCCAGCGTGGACATAATCGGGGCCTTGGCCGTTGTCGCCTGTCCCGCCTGTGTCTCATCGGGAAACGATGGCGCATCGTCCATGTAGTCCAGGGTCTCCTCTCTGGAATGAAGGCTGTTGGCCCGCAGTGGCTGATGCAGCTCCTCCCGCTGCCCCAGCGGATGCCCACTCCCAGTTAACGCTGTGTCGGTGTGTGTGTGGTTGGGTGACTGTTCTCTGGACTGTTCGAGGGCCTGGAGTGGCTGCTGCAGGTGTTGTGTCGGTGTGCATGCAGGGTGTGTGCTTGTATCTGCAAGGCGAGTGTGTGTGTGGATTAGGTGTTCCCAGCTGCTGCTGCGTGTGTCGAGATGCGATCGCAGTGGACTTGGGGCTGTGGCTTACCTGAGGTGGAGTCCGGGTCGGGACAGTGGGGTCGCGTCGCAGTGGTCAGGTCCGTGGTGGCAGTGCTGTTGTGCGCGGGGGCAGTCGTGGTCGTCACTGTGCTGGTCGCCGTAATTGATGTCAATTTCTCAGTTGTGGTGGGTCCTTGGGTGCTTATTGTCACTGTCGATGTCTTCGGAGTCGTCGTTGTTGTAACCGTAGAGGTTTTCGGAGTCGTCGTTGATGTTTTTGGAGTTGTAACTGTGGATGTCTTAGGAGTCGTTGTCGTTTTGAGTGTCGTTGTTTTTGGTGTTGTCGTTGTTGTAACTGTCTTAGGAGTCGTCGTTGTTGATTTTTGAGTAGTTGTTGTCACTGCAGATGTCTTTGGCGTCGTCGTCGACGTAACTGTAGTTGTTTTAGGAGTCGTTGTTGTTGTCACCGTAGATGTTTTAGGAGTTGTCGTCGTTGTCACTGTGGATGTTTTAGGAGTCGTAGTCGACGTAACTGTAGTTGTTATTGGAGTTGTCGTTGTTGTATCTGTAGATGTTTTAGCAGTTGTCGTCGTTGTCACTGTTGTTTTAGGAGTCGTTGTCGACGTAACTGTAGTTGTTTTAGGAGTTGTCGTCGTAGTGACTGTAGTTGGTTTTGGTGTTGTTGTTGTTGTAACAGGGGTCGTCGTTGTTGATTTTTGAGTAGTTGTTGTCACTGTGGATGTCTTTGGAGTCGTCGTCGACGTAACTGTAGTTGTT
>JAEIIU010056947.1:0-15853 GCA_018874675.1 Drosophila baimaii | reverse complement strand
GTGCACAGTTGGCAAAATAAAGCGGAGCTTGATTTCACACACAGTCAAGTCGCTTAAATATGAGCAAGCGAGTTCTACGACAATAGGAATCAAGGCAAGGAGTAAGGACATTATTTTTTTTAATATATTTATATTCCGTTTGGCTGAAGGACCCTATTTCATTAACTAAATATATAGCCCAGTTACTCAACTACATCAAATAAATGTCACAGAAATAGTAAAATGAACATAAACTACTTCAAATAATAGCTGAAGTCCTCAGGCTTATTACAGAACTTAACAAGTTATTTTCAAAGTTTTGACTCTGCCCTAATAAAATAACTCTACAAACGTAATTACTATTAGGGATGTACATATACATATATATATAAAATAGTTAGCTTTTGTATCAGTTGAAACTCTGCTAATGTCCCAATGTGCACGGGCCGAAGAATTTGCCTATTTCGAGCCACTCACCCACTTTTAAGATGCATTCGAGCAAAAAATAAAAGATACAAATAAAAAGAAATGGCGAAAACAACAGGAAGCCTAGCTTTTCCGCCGAATGTCTGAATATCAGCATGTAGCACGTTGCTTTGTCCGCCATCTTTTTAGCTGGCTGCAATAAAACACGCTGAAGTATTTTGCATTTATTGCAGCAGTAGCTGAAAGTCCTTTTGTCGTGAATAATTTATGAAAAAGCCGGGGCGAAATAGATGCACATTGTTTAGCCGCCCGGCATTGTCTCAGCCAGCTCGCTAATAGCTCAAAAATATTCAGCTGCAAGTGCAGCAGCTCGCAACTCAAAGCTTTGTGCCAGCATGAAAAATTGAAAGTTTTCCCGTGCCAAACTGCAGCTAATTTCATCTGGGAGTGTGCGACTGAAGTGCTGCGACTAGATGCGGATGCTTATCGCGAATAACTTGAGGCAAGTATTCCATTGTGTCCCTGCGATCTATTTGGGAACAACTGCTTGAGCATTTAGAAGTGAAGTGCCCAGATAGTGGGGGGGGCTTGGGGACCCGGAAGAGCGCAGAGAAAAGCCACAGATGGGGAAAAATTGTTGCAAACAGCTTTAGGGCGACGACTCGAGAAAGTTTTGCCAACTGTTTGGCAGATTATGCAAGCTATACTCGGTTTTTTTTTGGATAAAGGCTCCATTTATGGTGCACACTCATGCAGCCCCGGGGCCCCGAAAGTTAACAAGCCACCTCCACCTCCAGTGGGGGCGACTGACCAAATGTTTTACCACTTTGGCGGGAAGTGCCAATTAAATTCAAAATGCTTGCCAGTCTCCCAATAATTTCGTCAATGAATTATGACAACAAATTGGTAGTTAGCCGGGCGGCACACGAGCGAGCACCCAAGAAAAACGACTCGTGGCACATGGCACATAAATTCGGAGCCAAATTATATGGCCAGTGTAAATAGAGGGGCGTGCTCGGGGGCCGAACTGAAATTTATGAGAGCCACTCAACCGAGTTTCAAAGGGTTTTCGGCACAGAAGTTAAACAACTCAGCTGAAGGCAGCAAGTCGCAGAGTCGAGTCCTGCTACACAGGACCAAAATAATATCAATAACAAATAGCATGGCACATGTCAGATTTCGGTATCTATTTTTGTTTATAATTACTTTCTTCGGCAGAATTAAAAGGTATGTTTTGCAAGGCCACGCACTGTATTGATGTTTATTTAAGGCAGTTTTCAGAACATTTTAAATCACATTTCCCAGCATATGAGCTGGAGTACAGCCTGCAAACAAGCATCACAAATTTACATCCATCCGATCGAATTTTAAAATCTTTTCTGTATGTGTACCCATACCCAGGACTTGGGCCCGGCTGGAGACGAGGATGTGTGCCACGCCTATGGGGCGGAAATCCGCAAATGTGCAAGTTAAATATTGAAAAGTATTTGTTGATTGTACGCAGTAAACGAACATTTTATTGTATTCGTCGGGACTGGCAGCAGCAGCAGCAGTCGAAGTAAATTCGCAGATTGAGCCACCCCGAAAGTCGATTGGTATCCGGGAGCAAGAATCTCAAAAGCAGATTACCGAATCGGAGCAATGCCCAGGAGGTGCCGATGCTAAAAGGTTGTGCACACACGTGTAGCTGCCACAGGAAAACAGGACGGGTGGGCCCCCCAGCAACGCTGGACACAAGGACACGAGACATCGGACTTCGGAGGAGGCCTCTCGGCCTCCTAATCGAATTTAAATATTCAAACGCCGGACCGGACTGAGCCGAGCTCTCCATGGGAATCTCAAATGGAATGGCAGCAAATTTTTGTAATTTAGCTTGCTTGGTGCCGATGCAGAAGTCGAGATATGCATATGAAAAATACACAAACTGATTGCATTTCATTTGCATCCTGCATCAGTCAGTGCGCTGAAGGAAGGCTGCGGAAGGGACGAGGGCGGAGTGTATTCATTTGCATTCGCATTGTTTGCCGCAAGAAAGCTGCTTGCAAATAAATGACAGCGTTTTTGGGAGAGTGAGCTCTCAGCTTCCGCACAAGTTTTGTCAAATGGAAAATATAAATTTGTGCGTGCCACCCAGCTGCGCCTCGAGTAATTTGTCGGATTTGTTTGACATTTGTGTGGCTGCTTGGCAGGATGATTATGTTGACAGCTCTAACTTTGGCAAAAACCCATGTTAGTCTAATGAGAACAGCGAGTAAATGCACTCCCAATTGGCATGGACCGGGGGGCGCAAAGTTGGTCCAAGCAGTTGCAGAAGCAGAAATGATATAAACAGATGTACATATATCCCCTTTGAAGGATCAAAAAAAATATATAAGATAGAAACTCTTAATTAGTAATGATATTAACTTTTATATAAATCATAAACCGAGCAGAATGCGATATGTTTTCATTTTCACGAACCCATCCTTGGTGGTCCCACTTCAACCGCAGATGTGCGTTTGCAAAAAGGATTCCGCTTCGATGAAATCAACCAGTAAATCTGCTGAATGCATTTTTAAACGATAAAATAGATTATTCTCCGGCCGAAACGAAATGCAACAGCAAGCGAAAGCCTTTCATAATACTATCAAATTGGAAATGCTGGCATTTTAATTGCTTACAAAAAATATGCTTCGGTTTTATTAAAATTTTAAACCGGAATCGATAATTTTGGGGCCACAAAAATGATGTGGCTTGTCGGGAAAATTAAATGCTTGGCTGCAGAAACCTTTTGGGAATCAGTGTCAATGCTCTGGCCGCAGTAAAAACGTCTGTAAAAATCACTCCGCAGATGACAGCAGCCGGCGGGTCGTGGCATGTTGTCTGTCACTCTGACATATTGCACTGGCAGAAGGTATTTTTTAATATGCCAACCCGTTGTGGATCGCGCTTGTGATATGACAGATCCCCCCCCGTCGGTAGAAAGCCACTTATTAGAGATACGCCGACGACGACGACGACGACGACGACGAGGACGAGGGCAAAGGAATCGCTTAACGGGCCAAACTTTAGCCGTTGACAGATCGGGAACAAGGCGAACTTCCACAGTTATCCAACTGCAGTTCGGGGCCAGATAAGCTGCCGGGAAACGGGCAACTTTCATGGCATAATTATCGCTATCTCTTGATTTTAGGGCCACTTAAAAATACCGAGTGAAGGAATCACTTTGCCAATCAAAGCGGATTGAATTCAGCTGCCGGCACGGCACATTAAACTGTAAAGTGAAACGCGGAATGACGAGCGATGGCGACGTCGACGTCGACGGCCATGGCGCCGGAGATAATCTGATGGCGCGTTCGTCTCCCGGAGCTCTTTGTGTTTTCGTCGATAGCAATTATCCAATGGCTATTGGCAGCCAGGACACGTGTTTCGATTAAACGATATGGCCGCGGAGCATAAAGTATGCTAAAGTTGTTACGCACCATCGATTGGCCCGCTACATTGTCTGCTGCTCCTGCTTGTGATGGGGGCTTTTGGTGAGTACTTTATGGCCACGCGGCGTATGCGCAATATTGCTCAGTATATCAATGGTGAAAAAATATTTAGTGCATTCGACAACAGAGGCAACAGAGGAACAAATGGCAGGCCATATATATTCCAATTTCGCGAAAGAAATATCATGGAAAAAATATACAATGAACACTGGGCGAGTGCAACCGACAATTCACTCCCGATTCGCCGGATTTTTTGTGTTGCGCCTTTAATGCAGTTTACTGTGTAACATGGCAGAAGTTTCATTAACTTTGTTCCGTTCATTTCTTGAAAAATACGGCAGACAAGCCAGAAACAAGCCATCGAAGTTCGCAAGAACAAAAAGCCTTGTCTAACCAATCAACTGTGGCTAACTTTTGGCCACAGAACTTGAATTACAGCACGGACTCGGCCCCTTTCCCCCCTTAGCAATGCGACACGAAGGAGCAACCGAGTCCTAGACCTATAGGGTGGTGCCAAGGAGAATGCCTGGCAGCCAAAGAGAATGAAGGAGAAATGGGGAAAATGGGGGAAAAAAATGGTCAACTGGCAGACGACACAAATGAGAAATCAAATAAATACTCAATCGAGCGTAAAGCATTCAAAGCGACAGCGTGCCAAAGAGCGGCAGCAACAAATGGGCCATGCCATGTCGGGTTAAGTCCAGTCGAAGGGGTTAAGTGTGGCCTGCGGGGTTGAGTATACGCCCGGTGGTGCGGCT
The DNA here is from genome assembly GCA_018874675.1 of Drosophila baimaii. Lineage (NCBI taxonomy): Eukaryota > Metazoa > Arthropoda > Insecta > Diptera > Drosophilidae > Drosophila > Drosophila baimaii. The sequence continues at coordinate 11,217 of JAEIIU010056947.1, read as the reverse complement.
CACCTTGCCACCGACTTGTGCATTTCGCACTGTTAAACTGTTAAACGCATCAACCAAAGTTACAGGCCACCCCCAACGCTTATGCAATTGTTTCCCATTCCGCATCTCGACTTTCCCATTTCCGCCTGCGTTTACGACACAATACAAAGCATCTCTCGAGTGTTTATAGGAAGTCGAAACTTTCCTCGCTGCAGAACGTGATCGGGGTCCGTAATTTTTAAACAGTCCGCAGCATTTTGCAGAGATTTACGAGCCCGCTAGAAATTAAGCCACTGAACAGCTCGGGAGCAGCTTAACTAGCCCGGGGCAATGGGACACGCAGGACTCGCAGGACTCGCAGCACTTGTAGCGTGGCCCGGGGGGTGCTTTAACTAATTTCCAATAAACAGCTCGCAAGTTTTTTGCGACGCGCGTGCAAAACAGTGTAGAAAATGGCCCAGGAACTCTACGGTATGTGTGTTTGTGTAAACCAGAGCATCTACTTATACATATGCCCCAGTGTGAGTGAGTATCTGTGTGTGTGTGTGTGTGTGAGCCCTGTGCTCAGTGGCGCGTGTGTTTGCGTGCTTGAAATTCATTTAGAGGATTTATATGAAAGCATTGTCTTGCATATTTAATATAATTTACAATACCAAATGGCAACTGCGTTGGCCCTACCCCGGCTCATCCGCCCCAGATGCCCAGCAGCAGCAGCGGCAGCAGCAGCGGCAGCAGCAGCAGCAGACATGAGGGGAACAATGTGAGGCATGGCATTCAATTTATTATACTAAACGTCAATTTGGTATATCGGCAATCGACTTTGCGTCGGCAAACAGCAAACAGTAAGCAGCTAACAGAGAGTCCTTCTCGCTTGCTTGCCAGCCCATCCGCCATATCGTGTATGCAAATGATCCCGAGACCCACAGGACACCCTACAGGGAGCAGGGTATATGGGGTAAGTCGTGCCAGGGGATCTCTGAGGAATATTTCAACAACTAATGAATGAAATCAAGCTAGTATTGTAGCTTTAAATGGTTTAAGTCCCAGAAAATATCACCTTTTTTGAGGAAGTTTTTTAAAATAAAAGGGAGAAGGCTTTAGTCATCTATTAGACTTTAAGGGACCAAACTACAAATCCCAATTCTTAAGCTTAAGCCTAAAATATAAAAGATAAATACTAAAAATGTTAATTAATAAAGCAAAAGGAACTTTATCTTTTTACTAAATAAACCTTACTCTGGAAACAATCACTGACCTTTGAGATTGGCTTTATTAAGAGAGGATTTCGGATTGCTTTTGAGTTGTTAAGGAGTTGAGTTTGTGATGGCTGAATATTTATTATTATATTTTAATAACCTTAGCTACCAATTTATACTCCAAATGATAACATATATTGCTCACCACACTAATATGTTAATACTGGTAATAAGTATCCCCCTGTCGATACCTTAACCACTTGCATTCTAAATTATATGTACAGCCGATGTATGTCGGGTTTATAGCAATGGCTTATCTGCTTGTTTACAGCACAACAATTTTTTCGCCTGTTTATATTGCAAACAAGGCGACGACGACGACGACGACGACGACTCCAACCAAAGGCGGCGGCAAATTTCATTTCGCACTTGTTGAACCTTGGCTTATGACATCGCACGCATATGGCCCCGCCCGGCCCGGCTCTTGGCCAATTAACGATTCGCCTTTATAAATTATTCAAGTGAAATTGAAACGCCACTTACACCGATTCGACGGTGGCTCGACAAATTAATTTCGGGCCATGTCATCCATACGTATTTATAGCCAGGCTAATGATACGTCACGCATACGACGGGGCGACCGGGACAAGTTACTTATCCGCCCAGTGCATATGATGCCGCGGCTCCTAATTAAGCGAGACTTACGGTTCCGGGGCCACAATTAAACCTCATTAGGCATCGGACAGCAGTCAAGGAACTGTGGCATTGATTAGATGTCAACCGCTTGGCCGGCCGCCACATCCCAATGCCAATGTGACTGGCGGCGGCGGTGGCCAAAAGTTTTTTGTGGGGGGGAAATCATTAATTTATAAGTGCGACCGGAACGGAACGGACGGAACCGGAACTCAACCCAACTTCGATGCAAAACCAATGAAAAGTGGAAACTTTTGCAATTTGCCGAATGCATTTTTGTTACCCTCGACACTGCGGCATTTTCGAACAATTGATCTCGATTCGCATCTTAATTCATTACTTAATAGAGTCGACGTCGCTTGCCGGGCTGTTGGCTGGCTGGCTGGCTTGGCTGGCTGGCTGACTTGGCTGCTGGCTGGCTCGAAGGGAGCAAAGTTTGCTTTGGTTTCGGCTTTCGTTGATTACATTTGAGATGCATGGCCAATGCAAATGGGGTGGGACCAACGGCCGGGACCGGGACAGGGACTGCGACGTGGATAACTTTGCATTGTGTCATTTGCATGCGGTTCTGTTGTATGCAAATTGCGAGTAATTGGTGTGAAACGTCTGCGATGAACGTGACCCCTTCTCGGCAGACGCCGCCAGAGATAGGAGTCGCTGCCAGGCAATATGCATTCATTATTTATAAGCAAAATATCATAAAACTTAACAAGAGAACAGAGCAGCGCAGCTATTGGGGTTAGTGCTAACATTTTGTCACGTGTCCGGAATGAAATCAGTACCTCCCAGGGGGGGAGTAGGAGCTCTAGTTGGTCGGCAGTTGCAGTTGCCGCCAAGATGGATGTTAGCGCCAGCTGAAACTACCAGGGATTCTGCGCTGGGGCCACAGGGCATGCCGAACTAATAAAGTACATAGTTTACGCATTAAGTCCTGGCATAATTTCCTAGTAAACGTTCGAGCATAAACCGCTGAGTGCCAACTGGCAAGAGGCAACTGAACTGTCGTTGTCCTAGGAATCGGCGGGAGGCGACAGGACACGCCGACACAGCCCGACACTCGACCCGAAGCTCGCCAAGAGAGAGCAATGTCCGAGAGAAGCACAGCGAGAGGGAGTAAAAGAGAGAGAGAGCGAGCTTTTTGCGTGTTCTAAAAATGCTAAGAGAGCAAAGGACACCCCCAAGAGTCACGCTTACGATATTCAGACAGACAGCGCTAGGCTGCCAGAGGACTCCCCCTGGAGTGCTGCTGTGCTTCCTTATGCATGCATGTAAAATGTAAAACCGAAATTGTTATTTGTGCAGTCCGCTTGTTTAGAGTACATGCAACTACATCGGGCAACAGCGACAGTGGCAGCGGCAACAACAGTAGCAACAACAGCAGCGGCAAGGACAGACAGCAATGCCAAACACGACTGCGAATTGTTAAACAAGCCTCGCAATTTCCATTTAACCAGCCAAGTTTCGCATTAACCGAACGCTTGGGCTAATTGACTAGACAGCGAGCCAAACTGCAGTTGAAACAATTTTGTACCTGTTTTTCCAGCCGCTTCTTCCTCTCCCTCTGCCACCCACTCCCGCTCCCGTTACACCTCGTCTAATTAGCCGGGAAAACAGCAAAGGGGCGTGCCCGGCGGGCATATAAATTACGCCATCAACTCAATAACTTTACACCTATCGAGAGTTCGTAATGGATTGCAATGCAAATTTGAGGTGCGCTGCTGCCAATTTTAAAATGATTTATGCACACACGCACTCACCCCGTGCGGCGCACGCTGCGTATACGTATTATATTCGGGGCTCCGCTCCCAGCATCTGTCCGTACATCGCCGGCCTCCCCAAGTTAATTAATGTGCGGTCAACATAGGTTTTTGAGGCTTCCAGCTGACCCTGCCTGTGCTCCCGCTCCTGCTCCTGCTCCCAATATTTATGTAGCCATGTGTTTTGCATTATTGTGGCAAACACGACCACATCCAAGGAGCCGGAAGTGTCTGTGGCCAGTGCATATCATTTAATAAGAATTTTAATGCAGACGCACAGCAGAGAGTGCACATTCCAGCAGGAAATTGAATTCCAGCCCCATTGCATGATGAATTTATGTTGTGTGGTTAAATTAAATAAGACATTAAGTGCTGCATTATGACCGGCTCCGGGCTGGCTGAGTGCAGTGCGGTCTGCTCCGTCTGGTTAGGCCCGGAATCTCTGGCCGAAAATCAAGCTAAGCCAAATAACTGGCCAAGACAAATAGGCAACAAGGCAACAAAGGCAACAAGAACAACTTTGCGTCAGGTTGGCCCTTCAATTTTAATTAGGATTCCATGGAGCCGGGCCAGGCTAACTCGGGGCTTTCTTATCCCGGTCCCACTCACGTCCGGCGCCAGGTAATTAACAATAACAACTACGACACTCTGGCGACAAAGCCGCCGACCGAAAACATGACAGAACAAGAGGCAGCCAGCTTATTTGCCTGGCAATGGTCACCAGCTGTATTAGCAGCGAGTGGCTGGCCCGGGCCCCGGTGGCTAATTAAAATGTATTGCTTTGTTGTTTTGCATACCCAATCCGGTGGGAAGAATTAAGCCAGCGCGCTTTTAAAGGGACTCCGTGGGGGAGTGGGCTGGGCGGCCCTAGACGTGGGTGGCATCAGCATCAACGGCTTCAACGGCATCAACAGCATCATTATTCAAGGAGCAGGCGTTGGAAAAAGTTCAGGGTGCACGCTAACGATCTGCCAATGTCGAGCTGAAGCCGGAGACGGAGCCGGAGCTGGAGCTGAAACTGATGCGAAATCGAGCCGAACTGAACCGAGTTGAACTAAGCTGCGACCATGCACCATTAACGATAACATCATCAAAGAAAATCCTTTACGACCATGTGTCACGTCACAACGCACCCACACCCACACCCAAACCCACACTCATGCCAAGGCCCACTCGCACTCCCACTTGCTCTGCGAAGGACACATCCACGCCGGGAGAAGCGCAATAGAAGCCTACGCTTCCTGTCACAGGACAAAACGCACAGCAGCAAATTGGCAGCAACGACAGCAATTGCTACAAAAGGGGGGGACGACCATCGCCCAGGCAGGGCGGCGGAGCACCAGGCCACCCCAGCATCCTCGTATCCGTGTATCCCAGAACCCGAGCATCCTTCGGGGCCGGAGACGCACGTCGCCAAAGCTCAACGGCACACACATCAAAAATAAACCATCAGGCCAAGGCTGGGAAAAACCGACAACAAAAAACGACGACATATCAACATTAGTCAATGTCGTGTAAGGGAGTACCCGTGTCTAGGCCACCCTCTATCCCAGTTACTTTTTTTGCACCCGGTACTCGTGGTGGCTAAAGGGTATATTGCACTTGGGCCAATGTAGGTGATGTGACAGAAGCAAGCCTCTTCAACGCCTTAATGTCCAGCAGCCCAGTCGATCCAGCTGCATATATCCCTAGCTTCCAGAGTCTGAAGCTGGAACTAGGAAAAGTTTTCACAGGACATCAAGTTATAAGTTACAAGCATGTCCCTTTGCACTGATGCTCCCACAGTTTGGTAAAAGAGATGAACACCTGATTTGGGCAGATCTAACCATCCGAAAGGATGCTTATCCCATACCCCTTGTGAAACCTATATACCGGGTAACCCCTAGTCGGAACGATTTACCCCCAGCATTCTTTCTTGTTTTTATTTCGGGTTCGCTCGGGCGGTGCAGCTGCTTTGAATAATTGAGCTTCGCTCTGCTTGTGGATTTTGTAAAGTATGAAAAATATGCGTGTCTTACTTAGAGCCGCGCCAGAGGCCTAATGAAGTGCTCAGGACCCGAAGGGCTGTCCCGCTCGGGCCAATAATTAAAACGTGTCGGGCAATTCCTCTCAATTTACACACACATTTACCTTTGGTGTCTGGTGGCGTTTTTTTTTTCTGCCACACATCGTGGCGGTGGCTCCACTCAGCTGTCTCCAATTCACGGCTCGAATATGGTATGAGCACTCGCACTCGCACTCGCACTCGAGCTGCATTCGCACGAGCTTGTCATTTATCAGAGGGTCTACTCTTGAATTTCAATGCAGCCCTTACAATTTGCTATACTTTGCATAAAAGCAAATGCTCGCCACTCTTTGGCCTCGAAGCTGGAGCCGGGAGTCGGGAGCCGAGAGCCTGGAGCAGGGAACCGTGCTTATGTGAGCTCTGCGCCGCCGTTTGCTTAGTCGCGAAAATTTCCATCCCGGCAGCGTGTACGGCACGCACGCACCGCAGTCTCGATTGGCAGGCAATGGATTGAAAGGAGCAGTTGCAATGCGGCAGTTGCTCCTCGGATTCGCCGTTTCTTATATTGACTCGCACTTTGTGGCGCTTTGCGGTGTAGCGTGGTGCATACGAAATGCCTGCAAGACAATTCGCTAAAGGAAGCGTCAGGGCCAGAAAAAAAAGAACCAAAAAAACAAGAACGGAAACGGAAAACAATTTTCACTTGCGGTTCGTCTTTGAGAGCATTTCACTTATCAGTTTTGTTGTGCTTCTTCATGTCTTTTTTTCTTGGGACTCCTTGTAGCCCTAGTAAATATAATTTGATCACACATCACACATGTACATATATACATACGATATGTCGATCAAAAAAATCGCAGTTTGATATATTGAAATTGGAATTTGATCTGGCATATAGTAGTGTCTATGAAATTCGAACGAACTATGACCTCAAGTTGGCTAGCAAAGCGGTAATGTTAATCCAATTAATCTTACAATTTAATATATCGAAAAATATCGCACTGAACGTAAAAATATCGATATTATCTATCATATCAAACAAATATCCAAAAGTTATTTAACTTATTAAATTTTTTACCAACTATATTTAAAACATCTTTTAAACTAAACAATTAAAGTTTAAACGAAACTCTTCTTTAGCACAGTTAAATATATCAAACAGAATATAGGTTTATCGCTCATATATCACAACGCTAAATAACAAAATATATATCGACCATAACCCTCTGAAATCACACAAACTGCTCCACAAAAAAAATCGATTAAACGTAAGAAATTTAACTTTAAGAAAGTCATAAATTTAATTTTATAAATCCATAAAGACAGTTTTGTAGTTCTTCCGAATATATTAAATTTGGAATAGTATACTTGAGGTATTTATATTCATGCTCAAAAGAATACATAAACTTCCGTGCAATCTCTTATTAATTAATGACCACATGTCGTATGCGTAACCCCATTAATTGAACTCGATCTAGAAATGATTTTATCATGGGCTTTGGGCTTTGTCATACTATACTTGCGTATTACTCTTCGTGTTTCCGTTGACTGTGTCCTTTTTATTCAAACTTCTCTTCATCTTCGACTTGGAGTTGCAATCGCTTATTAAGAAACCCGACCAGACAGGAGAATGTAACATGTAACAGGTGATTTGACCTAGCCAAACATACGCACACAATAACAAGAACTGATAACGATAACTTTATCCCAAGATCTTTTGACATGAGCAAACAAATAAAGGAAGAAAGCACGCAACAGCCAAAGGAGCAAGCAGAGGCAAAGGAAAAAAATGTGGAAAAATACAAAGTGCTGTCATTCATTGTACTCTGCTATTTGCCAAGGCAGTTCCAGTGACATTCTCCTTGCCTCGTCGTCGTCCTCGCCCTCGTCCTCGTCCGCGTCCTCGTCCTTTCAATTCCGATTCCCCTTCGTTTGTTTTGCCACTGCCACTGTGCATATGTGTGCGTGTGTCCAAGGCTTTGTATCCGTAGGTTTGTGCGTGTGACGTTTTATCTCTGTCACTAAATTGACACTTTAGTTAATGGATTTTGTATGTGTGAGTGTGCTATTTGCGGCGCTTGCTTTTTATCAGTGCCTTTGCCTTGCTTTGCCACTGTTGCTCCTTAACATATCTACCAATGGAGGAGGAGCTGAAGCAGGAGCAGGAGCAGGACTCCCGGCAGGACACGCACTTGCCCGAAACGTTCCGAGACAGCGCAAGTGTAAGTACTTTGAATAATAAGAATGCTCACTTTGATGGATGCGCAACAAATCTCTTTAGATTTATCAGCGGAGGAGCGATGACAACGCCGTGGATGGAAATGGATCTCCTCCGCCTCCATATCCGCGGAGTCCCGTCAGCCACGCAGCACCCTAATCCCGACAACAATTGGGGGATTATTCACGTGCTTGTATCGCTCAATGCACACGATTTGTTCTGAGTTACGTGTCACTCACAACACACGTAGTATCTAACTGTATAAATATTCGCCTAATATATGTTTCTCTTTTTCGGATAAAGAAAATGCGTCGACGACTATTGGATCACTATGGAATGGGGTTGGCCCAGCAACAAACAAGCCTGCGTAAGTTCCCCTAAGTCTTGGTCCCTGTCTCCTTTGAAAATGCACTCCATATCCCGATGCAGGCAAGTCAAAATTGGATCCCAATGGCAAATATGGCACGAAGCAGCAGCAGCATCCAAGTGAGCCACCTGTTGAGGCAAAACCAGATCCACTCCGTTTCCTAGAGCGCAAGAGCAACGACGACCTCGTCGTGCACTGGACTCGCGCCGCCAGTAGCCAGTTCCCACCCATTAAACTGTTGCCTCCTTGGTAGTTGTGTTTTCAAGTATTAAAATGCATGCAGGATCAACGGATATGCCAATAAAAACGGATTAAATTGAGTTGCGAACTATACAAGGACCAGTTGTTAACTTTATATCAATCCGTTGTCTTAATCCTTTCAACTTTTGAACAGTTCAAAATTAACTTGTGAGACTCAAGCTAGTAAACTGATTCTAAAATAAAGTAACCTGATCTTGGGAAAGAGCTCTATAGATTCAAATCCAATTTCCCGAAATACCCGCAATCAGAATTACCTAAAATTCGACTTAAAAAAGTAATTCTACTTTATTCTAAAAAATCACAGCATACTCAACGGAGTAGGTAATAAAATTCCTGTGAGTTCACATTCGAAAGATTGGATACCTTGGCAACCAGGAGCAGCACACTTGGAGCTTATTTTCGGGATTGCCAACACAGAGAGAGAGAGAGCAAAACACGGCAGAGTCAGCGCCGAGTTAAAAAAAATAAAATATTTAATGCCCCGGCTTATGGGCCGGATTCCGATTCACCCTGGCCCGCGTGCGATAAATACACATGTGTATATCTGTCACAGTGTGTCAAGTTTTAAATCGGCTTTCAGTCCGTCCCGGGCAGCAGCTTCAATTTGACGCAATAATTTATATGTGATTTGGTCGCATTGCGGCGGCTTGTCAGGGCTCTGTGGGCTCCGGGGGCCGGGCAGGGATTTGTAAGTTCTGTTGACAAAATAAGCAAAATAATAAATTACGAAAGTTGCGGCACGCGCTCCCGCCGGGATTTGCTTAATCGAATATGCACACAGTGGGAGCGGGCTATAGGGGCTATTGGGGTCCCGGAGGCGGGGCATAAGCCCAGCCTTTCCAATCACTTTTCCGACCCACCGACACCGACTCATCACCCGTGTGCAGCAGGTCCTGGACACATTAATTGGCCAAGTGCACGGCAAAGTTGAGGAGCTCTTCTACCCATCTTGCCCTCTCTCTTGGCATTATATAAATATGAGAGTATGTGCCGCATGCAGGTCCCAGGTGTGTTCGGGACTGCCCAAAGCCGAAGTGGTAAACTTTCCTACGAATCTGCCAGCACATGCAAGTTGCAACTTTGAGCACCTGGGCACTGGGCGCGGGAACTTGGCCCAAGCAAACTTTTCCCGTTCGGTTGCGGATCGCTTTAAAGCGTCGGTGTTTATGGGTGCCAGCGGCAGACCAAGCATCCGCACTAAGGGAAACTTGGGGATTCATCTAAGCCCAGTTGGAACACCATACACTTCCGGAACACCTTTCTTTAATAACTCATCAAAACCTTAGTCCCTACATACATATTTTTAATTTAAAGTTTATAGATATTTAATTAAAGCTCCTAATCTTATAAAGGATTTTTAAGCATACCTATGGGCTAAGTAATCCCCTTCAAGGTTCATCCCATATGTACCGATTTCTCCGAGTGCAGATACTGGGAGAGTGCCCGTCTTTTGGTCACCGGCTGCTCATTATGCCCGCTGTCGAGGGTATCGCGCTAAGTGGCTCTGGGCTCTGGGAATGGAAACTAAATGAATGGCCGCTTGAAATGCCTTGAAGCCCAAAGGATTAAATGCTCGGTGCACACACAAAGGCTCCAGACTGCCACCGCATTGTGGGAACAACTCATTTATCATAAGCGCGCGCTGCAGTGGGGATCTAGATGGGGGCTGAGGCTCACGACAAAAGTAACTGACAACTGCAGATGAAATGTTGAAAGCGCGAACTGAACACACAGCGCAACAATTAATTGTCTCCGCATTCATTTGCCCTTCGCCAAGATGCCAGATGCTCTGCGGGGGCGGGGTCAGGTGCTGGGTGTGGGCCGTGGGTTGGAAGGACGCTTGGTCACGGGCGCGGCAGGTTGCTCACCCGGGCCGGCACGCAATAATCGCCCGGCATTTGCCCTTAATTAATGGTTGAGCGCAAAGTAATAAACGATATTTAAACAGAAATTGCTTTGTTTTTTGCTGCTCTGCTTTTGTAATTGAAAGCAGACCGAATTCATATTTTATGCGGCTGTCATAAAACTTTAACAACTATTTCGCCAAAATAAATATGGGAGAAAAAAGCGAGGAAAACATTTTAATTAACTCAAAAGCTCGAGCATGCAACAAAGGCATTGGGCCAATAATTACTTTCCTTTAATTAAAATATTTACTATCAAATTAGATACGGCGTCGGTGAAGGGTACTAGATTCGGGATGATAAATTATTTTAATGATGACAGACGACAACGACGACGACGTCGAGTCCGGGTGCCTGTGCGTGTCGGGACAAAAGCCAAGAAAAGCCGGGCCAAGGCTGGGTCACAGGTACCACATACAGGAAGGAAGGTGCAACATGTGAGGAGATCCCTGGGCTGGGTTCATAAATAAGCGGAAAGGCAGATTGGGTGATGATGTGATTAATAAGAAAAAAAATGAGAATATTTATTATACAATCTTGTTGATTTGGATAGGCACATATATAAAACAGGTCAAAATATGATGTTTTAATTAGATCTCTATCCTTCTTTGATATATTTAATCTTTGACTTTAGATTGCTTTAACAGAGATGTTCAACTCTGATACTCATGATGATGACTCCTTTTCGAGGCTAATTTCCTGTGTAAAACTCAAAACCACCGACTCACAGACTCCTGTCAATCAGTGGACCCATGTCCCGTCGCTGCAATAAATTCCCTGCTCTGGCTCTTTCCTACTCACCGCAACATGACCAATCACTTTCACCGACCGCTGCGA